>JAMKCH010003160.1:0-52776 GCA_023653785.1 Ophioderma brevispina
TTCTAACATCTATTAGTTTCTTCAGCCAGAGCAAATAAGCGTCAGTGGAGCTATGTTGTTTAGGTAAGCTTTGAAACGTGGGATTTCAATTTGCTATTTTTTTAACATCATCGACCTTTTTCAAGATATTCTAACGTATGAATAAGCGATATGGCACATTTTTTAAGAGTGCCCCCAATTATCAAATTTGAGATTTTGAAGTTGTGTTATAGGAATCTATAGAGGAAATAGATGAGCTCAATGTGAGTAAGCGCTCGACTCAGTGGCTGCTCATCCAGGTGCGGTTACTTAAATAGACGTGCGTTCGAGGCCTGTGAGGTTCAGCTATCTTGTAATTCCCTGGACAAGAAATTAATCGCTTGGTTGTCCCGATTTACCCATGCGATATTTGGGAAGCTGGTTCCGGCTGCGATGGGTTATCTCTGTATGTTTGCTGATAAGGGGAAAGCGCTGATCCGGATCTGCTGCATCCCTTGAAATGTGCTAAATGGTGAATGGTATGGTGCACACAGTGATCAGCGACCATTTGTGAAAGCGATTAGCGGCCAAATAGCGAAGGCGCTAGATAAATCTCTGTATTGATTATGAAAACTATACCTGCAAACAAACAATGCTTAAAAAAGGCGTATTTGTCATAAAAAAATCGATTTTTGTAATTACAATAGGGGAGGGCGGAAGCTGGAAGACGCCAAATTGTAGTCGTGAACCGACCGAGCAATTAATGGATACGCGTACATATCTCAATTTCTCTGTTTAGTCCATAGTGGAAGGACGTTTCCACCAGCCGTTCATAATCATTCGTTTGCGACACAGAGACGTTCGAGCTATACCCTTCAGATATATAGTTTACCAGCCAATTACGAATGCAAATGTGCCAAAAATCTGAAAAGTGGACGCGATCCTTAAAAAATTGCTATAAAAAAAATAAAAAAAATACCAAAATTCAAAATTTATCCAGATTTGCACATTCACATGAGATGAGAAAAAAAACTAAGGTAAATTATGAACAGAGGTTGAAAATGTGTAATCGTTTTATGCATCATTTTATTGGTGATATCTTAGCATGATTGCCATTATAATCTTGTATTTTCTTCTTTTTTTATGACTGATATTTTCATTCCAAAGGAAACTTCCGATACAAAGTCCTCGGCTTATGGAACAATCAGTAACTATGGTCTGCCAAAGACAGTGATGGCATTTTACAATCAACGTATCCGGTTGATAAGTTTGTATCCGGTAAGACCATATTTAAATAAAGTATGTTGTACAAATATCATACAGGATACGGTTTTTGGTTTTAATAATTTTTTATTTTTGTTAAGTAATGACAAAAGACACATATCTTCCAGATAAATGAGTTGCACCGGAGATGGGGACACTCCCATTTTTGAGGTGACGCATCTGTAAGACCTGTGGGGAGAGGAGTGAATCCCGAGAGTTCTGAATTTAGATTTTTCCTGCCAGAACATGGAGACTTGGTAGAGAGACTTTTTACAAAACTCAATTCACACACAGTATATTAGGTTGTCCTATTGTTTCCACGATTTAATCATGAATTTTCGCATATTTCGTAACATCGCCACCATGGTTTGATTCCAGTTCAGAGTTGCCTGGCAGAAAGTATGAACTTGTCGAGAGACTCAATTCACACAAAGTATAATTACGTGTCCTTATTGTTTTCATGATTAATTCATGCATTTTGACATATTTGTAATCGTCCCATCAGGTTGA
The DNA here is from genome assembly GCA_023653785.1 of Ophioderma brevispina. Taxonomy (NCBI): domain Eukaryota; kingdom Metazoa; phylum Echinodermata; class Ophiuroidea; order Amphilepidida; family Ophiodermatidae; genus Ophioderma; species Ophioderma brevispina. Next base: position 1,732 of record JAMKCH010003160.1, read on the forward strand.
TTCCAGTTCAGAGTTATCCTCATTGAGGCTGATTTCCACTTACTATTAGAGTCCCCTGATCCATCAACAGAGGATCTTGCTGATCATTACAATAGAGCGGTTCTACTAATTTGGACACAGTAGCTCCGGAGATAAGATCTCCCGAATACTAGACTGCATCAACGTGGGATACCAACTCTATCCACGAAGCTCGTAGAGTGCGTAGGAAGCTGAACGCAAGTGGAGGGAAATCGAGACCTCGAAGCTGAACCATAAGTTGAGGCTGTTCAAAGAGAACACGTGAACAGTTTAATTTGTGTGCAAAGCAGGAATACTATAAAAATGAATGCCCAAGCTGATATCAAAACTGTATTTAAGAAAGTTGACAGTCTATTAAATAGGAACACAAAGATTCTTCCTAGTTAGATTCACCTCACCGACTTGGGTAACAACTTTGCCTCATATTTTAGTGATAAGGTTTCAAATATATATGAGCGTCTGAAAATGAAGTTGTTGGGTTGTGCAATGAGACCTCCACTAATGTGGTCACTGAAAGTAGTATATCTTGTTCTCTCACGAATTTCGATGTACTGAGTGAGAAGGATATTCCTGAGTACCATTCAAGGGTACTTGCTAATCGTGTAGTCTTGATCCGGTACCCACATGGTTTATTAAGCAGCCTTCGATATATTTGTTCCAATCATAACTAAAATAACCAATGACCTCTGATGAATGGTACTTTCCCACCTTGCTTGAAACAAGCGATTGTGATCCCTCGCCTTAAGAAAGCCAATCTCAACCCAGAAATGTTGAAAGATATAGACCCGTTTCAAACATCCCCTATTGATCAAAGGTAATGAGAAACAAGCAATCAAACAAATTTTTGTAGTGGGAAAGAAACAACCTCTGTGATCCTTTGCAGTGTGGCATTAGCCTCTCCACAGTTACAGAACAGCGCTATTGAAAGTGAAAAGTGAAAATCATGCAAAATCTTGCCCATCGCAAAGTGTGTTTTTGGTCATTCTGGACCTTAGCGCAGATTTTGATAGATTAATTCATAGTGCTTCCTGGACAGACTTGCTATGGACTTTGCATGGTGGATATGTGTTGAAGTGGTTTCAATGTTATCTGACTGGAGGATCATCCTGTGGTCAGCATTAATGGAACCTGTCTGCACCTCATCCTTTGAGTATGGATTACACAAGGCTCTCTAGTTGTCCATCAGTTTTCATGTTTACGTCTCCAATTCGCCACATCATCAATAAATACGGACTCTCATATCACATATACGCCGATGACATCCAGTTGTACATAAAGTTTGATCCTAAGGATTATCTTCCATCACTGAGGATTTACTCGCCTTACAGCTTTGTTTCAACGACATCAAAGATGGATGACTGAAACATGTGTGCTTAAAATGATGAGAAGACCGAATTCTTGTTGCAATATCTGACTACCAGAAGAAAATAATGCCATAGTTTCGCACTCCGAAGTGGTGAAACACAGAGATTATTCCCACTGAGCGTGTCGGAACTTAGGGTCATCTTTGATCGCAAAATGACAATGACTTCTCATGTCCAGCTCGGCTTTGCTCCTCTCTCACTACCACTTCGTAATTCCCGGGTAAGACGTTTCTTAGACAAAAAAATGCACATGTCGTAAGGAAGTCTTGTGCTATCTCGCATTGATTATGGAAGTGGGACTTATCCTGGGCTGCAAATCAGCAGACTAGAACGGCTGCAAAGAATTCAGAACTGGGCCGTAAACTAGTCTTTGGATGGGACAAAGCGTGTACCATTATACCCCGTGCCTACAAGAACTGCATTTGCTCCGGGTTAGAGAGAGAATCATCTTTAGATCGCAATGATGATTTTAAGTGCCTAAATGGCTCTGCACCATCTTACCTGCGTAGCCTCTTCTCTCTGTATCGCCCGTAGAACTGTCGAGATCTGCCAATGACACCACACTACTTGCTGAGATCAACTGTATTAAATTACTTAAAACTGCTAATGACCGGTCATTCAGCATTGAGCCCCAATTGTCTGGCACATGCTACAATTCCATCAGCGAATCAAAATACTCTACCTATTCAAACGTGGATCAAAACTCATATCTTACTGCTCAAATTAGTTGTGTTCATATTTCACTTTTCCTGTGTTTCACCATTGTAATTTCTGATTGTTTCATGAGCGGTGCGCTCTTTATGTAGTAGCGCCTATATAAGTGCTGAATACACAGCAAGATTCCTACCTCACAGGTGTAACCCAGAACTTTGGCTACTCCATGTGTACTCTTAGCTCTACTTCAAGGTACTCCCTTGATACAATATTGAGGTAGTCCCACAACCTAAGTACTTTGTAAGTCACAAGCCATGGGTGATAGCGCTATGATTTTCTAATGCAGTACCCATCCTATAGTGTCTCTGTAGTTGCCTGCTAGGGTGGACTGACAGGTACCCCTGTAAGCCACCAGTAGTGGAGTAACACTGCAGCTACTCCTCTGGATACCTCACAGGTACTCCCCCCTTAACCGGCTGCCTAGTAGGCAGCACTTGGACCATAGAGGGCCCAACATTCTATTGTTGTTTACGACTTTCTGATTTTTTTCAGCTCAGTAACATCTATATTTTCAGTTTGACCTCACACAAACCCTATATTGACATTTTTGTGTAAAAAATGTAACATATTTGGCCAAAATGTTAAAATAATGGATAAAATTACTAACATAATCACACAGAGCTCAAGCTCATTTGCATGGGATTACCCATGCAGGTACTCCCGCATGGGGTGACTAGTGGTTAAGCTACTGCGTGTGTACTTAGGGAGAAGATTACCCCCACTTTTGCGGCCTGGCGATGTGTTTGCCCATGCGGGTGGTAACTCCGTGTCTACTTAATAGGTACTTCAAGGTACTCCCATGAAGAAATTGGTTGTGTATTATGTATTATGTATGTATCATTAATTAAGATTACAGCGCTCGTGAGAATGCTATCTATTCTCATTGAATTTAAAATCAAACTGAACTTTGAATTCTCTTCAAGCAGTATTATCCTCGCACCCTCCAATCAGATTGCGAGAAGCAGCCCGTTCGAGACTGGGCAGTTTGTGTCTTTACAACAACTTTCGTTGGTTCCCGTTACGGTCAATAGCTGACATTTTACCAGAGGGGGCGCTATACATTGCCAAATGGGCTGTACGACTACTGTTTGCTACAAGTCTTACTTTCCAAATCCGGCTTATTTGAGTTAAAATAGCCGTAGGATAAAAAATAAACCGGAGATTATATATTTATTCTGATATTAACATAACATATCACGACAGACCCCTTTTCAGCTTCGTGTGTAGCCAAAGAACCCATATTAAAACTTACCTTGCGACCAAAGACCAACGACCCAAAGACCCACATTGTTCGGAGAAATGTCGAAAACAAAATCAGCCAAGACCTCTACAGGGTGAGGAGTCAATAAAAACCCTACATAGGGCTGTCTACTCATCCGGGTCACTTTCCGGTGCTTAGAGCCGTTATCATCGGCCCTGTTTGCGCATTAATCCCTTCCCGACACACAACACTGCGCGTACATTCTAATAACTCGGAATCTTAGTTCAAAAATCGCAGCCCGTGTTGATAAACAAACGTGTTGGTTTCTATGGGCCGTTTTTGTCGTTTGTGCACCCTTTATGACCATTTCTTGATTGTTTCTACTGCAAGTGAAACGAATTGGCATTCTGAAATGTGCATGTTATTTCTAACTAGGGCGGGTACCATTCATTCCTCCTGCACACTTCATGTAAAAAAAATCGGCGTATTTTATGCAAGTTTACAAGGCGGCCTTGGGAATCATCACCACAAAATGGCCGCTCTATAACTTCCTCCCCGTACCTCAAAATTGCCGACTTGTGACGTCAGCGTCGACAGCCCTAATTCAGATTTTTTTGAAAGGTTCAGCGTTCTTTTGGCTTGAATGTTATCCTTGTTTAACAGGAATAAACAGGCTATCAGAAACTATGTTAATTATGCAGAGAGACCCCAAAATCATGTTTAGGACACTTTTAATTTAGCCATACACCGAGGGAGATTGACACTAACGTATACCATACTAGCAAAGACAGTGAATACTGCAATTTCAGTTGTATCATTCTTCTTGACAAACACATATCATTTTGAATAAAACGGTCTATTGTGTAACATATAATTAAACTATATTCAACAAATGAAATTACCATTTTTCATCATAAAGAGTCAGTATTAAAATCACTCCTATCATGTCCTCAGTTCCTGACATAATGAAATTTTGTTTTACATCTATTATGATGTATTATATTGGCACAAATCCAGTATACTCAGCGTCCTTAATTTGCGAGAAGAACTAAAGCCTAAATGTTCTGTTAATAATTAGAATGAACCGTAAATTAATTTGCGCTTGTTTTTCAAAATCTGAATACAAAACCACATAGGCCTATGGTTTTCACGTTTGATTCTAAGTTTCGTTGAAGGTTAAAACCAGACACTGCTGATCCAAAATAACGTTGTCTTACATCGGTTATCCTTGACTTCTTATTTTGGGATTGAACATTTTTTCACTCAGCTTTCTTTTGATTTTGTCGGAGATAATTATTTTATAATCCTGGCAAATTATTCTTCACACCTTTATTGTTTTGACAATAATTTTGGTGTCAAAACATTTTAAAATGTTTTACCAAAAGAACTGCTGAAGCGACCAGTTCATGCTCTACCGTCTCAAAAAATTTGGCCCTAAAAAAATAAGTTCATGTCAACTGTGAAGTTCTGCTTCTTGTTTAGGGAATGCGTCCAGCTTTCATGAGATTTTTTGTGTAAGTTTGGGATCAGTGGGGTGGATTTAAAAGGAAAAGGGCATGTCCCGCTTAAGGTGGGTCCCCTTTATAGCGGTCGCAAAGTGACGCAAATGTTGCACTTTAATTACGCGACTATATGGCTTTCTTCTGAGGGCCTGAGGGAGCAATATTTTAGGGGGCCCTGTCAGCAGCTGCTGACACTGCTTTCTCTTAAATATACCCGCCACTAGTGGGAGTCTGGTTCAAAGTTTATGACCATTATCTGAGACGTTTGAAAACTTTTCGTTTATCCAGATATGCAACAGAGTTGCTTTTGAAAATCAACCTTCAGACATTCTTTATTGAAAATGAAAATTAAAAATAGTAGAACGTGCTTTCTCCTGTAATTAACATATTTATAAGTTTCTAATGTCAGAGTCGGCAATAAACCTAAATGTACCTGGGAAAATTCCATTCGCAAACGTATTGTTGTCCTCGCCTGTTTTACTCCCGGTTACAGCAAAAGGAAGAACCAGAAAAACACATTCGTGAAAGTAACTAAGGCCTTTGGACACCAACATCCTCTCCTTCCTTGTTCTTTTTTCAACACTGAGACTTGAGAGTCGCCTCCCAACAGAGCTTGTGAGCTGTTCCCCTTTTTCAGCAGTAAAATTCCCCAAATTTACTTGAATTTCATGATATTGTCCCCGCTGATAGTGATTCCCTCATTTCTCCCACAACATAATTTTCCGGGTCTTTCACTGTTTGAAAAATAATATTTGCATAATAATCCGATCTCTACAATATCTGTTTTTTTTGGGGGGGAAAAACAGTTTAAATCCCAGAAGAATGCTACACACACCTATACTTAGTTTTTAGCCTTCACGTGAAACTGGCCCAAGTGGGTATTTTTATCCTTGTGTTCAATGACAATATCTCCCGGTTTAGAGTGCATCAATTGGATGAATAATTATGGCGTTTTTCGGACCGCTAGTGTCGCCTGCCGTTCGTGGTTTGTATATGATAGTCCTCATATGACCATTGACCTTCACTTGTGACCTTGCCTCATAAACGAGGGTTTTTGCATGTAAAAAATACACATAAACCAAGTTTGGTTTCCAATTGAACTTACAACTTTGACCTCACAGGAACTTACACACTTACCGCACATGTGACCTTGGTAAATGTGACGCTTTGAGACCCAGTCAACAAACGTAGTGATCTAGGCGTCCGGTATTTCCCACGGTGTAGTCTGTGTCACAACTGCAAAAAAAAAAAAAATATTATCTAATTGGTACTACTAGCGCGAGAGATTAACGTTATCATTTCGCGTCATAGGAAGGGTGTAAATGAAACTAATTCTCAAATATCTCCCGAACGAAGGGTTTATGGAGGTTTTGCTCAGAGGATCCGTTACTATGTTTTATTTTGAATATGTACTTAATTGGGTCTGAACCTATAGAACTAGCGAGAAAATTGAACGTTTTTGTCGGGGACTTCGGTGCTTCACCGATACCCGAATTGAACGCACAATCGCTACAGTCGCATCCATTTTCCCACAATGCATTTCGGGATTATTATTCTTCTTGATGAATTTTCCAACACTGTTTAATTTACACACTGATAGTGCCTTTAAAAGGTCCCAATTCGTTGTTTTTTTTATACTTTTGTGAACTCTATGTCAAAACTGACCAAATGCAATTAGAACCGACCTTGTAATTCTCAGCTCACGATTTTGCTGAATTCAGAATACGGTATGCGAATAAGGTATAAATTGCACCAACATACTTTACGGGCGGGGGGGATGACGGCGCTTTAAAAATATGCTTGTCTAACTAATTGCTAGGGTCAGAGTCATTCGAGGCTGAAAACGAGGATCGGTGTTTTACTGTACAATCCTGGGATCCGAGCTTCTCATCTTTATCTGTCCTCCTTTTAATCCTGTAATTAGTTGGGGCGTACAGCGTAAACGCGGGGGGCTCCAAGTTTTGTTGGGTTGGGACGTGCTTCCGAGAGTCTGGAATTAGGGCCCATATCTACACCGATTTTGGGCCAAAAGAAAGACGACCCATTGCTATACCAGAACCAGAGCTGCCAATTTTGAGCCACATTTTACCCCAATTTGCCATTTTTCTTCAAATTTTGACATTTAAGCCGAATTTTGAACAATTTTGGCTTAAGATTGAGAAATTGCTATACCAAATTGTCCATAAATCAGGGTCACATACCGAAGACTGCAAATGAGGCCGATGTTTGTGGCACTCCCTATATGGTCAATCTGTGTTAGTACCCCAGAAGTAATAGACCCCGGAAGTAAGTATTTTTTTTCAAAAAAACTAAAAAATTATTTAATTTAACATAGGATGGGGAAATATACTAATGAGTCATTTTGAAGAACGACTGGAAAACCATCTTCTGCTTCCTCCGCATCTTTGATCAACAATGTCGGCTAATCTCGATTGGGCTGTTACCAAAAACAGGTTTCAGAACGATAACACTTAAAGGTCCATAGGCCCGATCGCTAATAGCCTCGTCCCCCAGAAAGCCCAGATTTTAAACCGGAAGTGGTCATATTTGGTATCAGAGAAAGCTTTTAACCCTATTTTTTTAAAACTTACCACACTATGAATCTTTAAGCAAGGATGTTTTGGTTTGAAGTTTATGAGCGCAACATATGCGCATTTTGGTCGACCATCTGAATTTTTACACAGTACTCTATGGGCTTATAATATCCCACGTTTTTAGCTCTCGCATCAAAACGGATTGAAATAGCGGCGCGAAACTTTTAACAGATGGGGTTTTTTGGAGTAAAGGCCAGTCTATCAAGATGAAAACTTCTTATCCTCAAATCGGGGCATCCCCCTTTAAATGACCACAGGTCAATTTGAGAGGTCACCTCAAAATCACTACTACGACTAGGTTTTGTTGACCTCATTTAATTCATTTTCGTGATTATTCTGAATAATGGTCGTGAAAATTCCGTGGATTTTTGACATTTTCGACAGGAAGTTAAACAGAAAAAAAATTTGGGAATTTTATTTGCAGAGGAGAAGATGTTTTGAACTGGCGAGTTGGATATTTGACAGTGAATTGAACTTCAAAGCTCATTATTTTTCCTCGTCGAAACCATATCTGGCATTGCCGAAGGTACGAAAAAAATACTTATAACCTCATTACATAAGCTGTTTTAAAGCCATTTTCAGCCGAAGATACTCGAGAGGAAATAACCGGCTTACCAGGGACGGATTTTCTTTGGCATCAATGTGTGCCAACACGTATGGCAATTCGGAAAATTCACACTCTTATAAATAGCCAATAAAATAGTGATGGGGTTAGTACATTTACTGCACCCACTTTGTCTGCTCCCAGTTGAATTCAGCAGCCTTAGTGCACGTGATACTGTACTTTATTCCGCCAAGGCTGCTGAATTCATCTGGGAGCAGACAAAGTGGGGTCACAAAATGTACCAACCCATAGTGATGTACATTCTATGGCGTCATTTTGACAAAAACCTAAGAAATCCCCCGAGAAATCCTTCTTCTCCCTCAAAAAGCGTGGGCTAATCTTGCGATCAACATCGCCTATGATCAGTGCCTATGGGTGTACACAGATTTTTGATCAGTGGTCAGCAAGTAGCCATTCTGGCCATTTTGGCCAAAATCTTATGAAAATCTATGAAATTCCTCTCCCACATGGTCGGAAGAACAGCTGACATAAGGCCCCTATGGAGTGTACACAGATATGGGTTAAAGGTCACGTGCACCAATTAAAGGGGCATTCATTAAAAATATACAATTCTTGCGCCACAATACAATTGCTATGATCACTAGAATTAGTATAAGAAGAACTGCTGAGTCAAGGTCCTTATGTTGTGTTAGTACAGAGATTGATGTCAAAGGTCACGTGGCCGCAAAATGGTCCCCGCATGATATACCCGCGCTTTCTAAAGCACAACTTTCTCTAGTTTTACCTTCTCTTTTATGTTTTTAAGCTAATTGGTTGGAGGAGGCACGTGTTTATGTCGGATCGTGTAGAGCCGACGACATCACCGACAACGCACTGTGTAATCCAAACATCGGAGCTACAGATAATGGGGCTGGTGATTTTATTACAAAAGAAGTTGATTGCACAAGGAGTAATATCTACGGGCGATATGTTTATATACTGCCGAAGGTGGATACTAATCCTATCGCCTTGTGTGAAGTGCAAGTCTATGGAGATGAAGGTAATTGTTTGTGTATTAGAAACCCAAGACATTAACCAACATTTAGCGTCGGTATTTAAAGGGACATAATGGCATGAAAAAGAAATTGACATAATGAAAAGGATCCTTACTGAAATCACTTCAACGAGTTTGAAAACAATTTAGATGTTTACATTTTGTAAAAGCAGTAAAAACAGGAAGTGTTCCAGGGAGGGAGGTGGCAGTTTGTGGCAATTTCTGGAACAGAAAAGCAAGGTGTTTCACATCAGAATTTACAGTGTAGCTAGCATGTTTTGCGACACAATTCAAAAGCATTCAGACCGGGATTGAGGCTTAGACCTTGATCTGGCAAGTGAAATATGGATTAGCCGGGATTAGCACATATAAAATAGCAATGGTCTGTGAGCTGATGACAACATGCTTTTCAATTTTGGTAAATGCTGGCAGTAATGTCAGCATCCTTGTTCCAGAAATTGCCACAACTGCCACCTCCCTCCCTGGAACTATTCCTGTTTTTACAGAATGTAAACATCCAAATTGTTTTCAAACTTGTGGAAGTGATTTCAGTGAGGGTCCTTTTCATTATGTCAATTTTTTTTTTCATGCCATTATGTCCCTTTAATTGATTCAGTTGTTATCTTTCCCCAAAGAGGCAGCGGCGGCAAAATGATTTTCAAATTGGAGGGGACACTCGGCACTTTATCTGAGTAATTTTCCAAACTTAACTATCGTTTTCTCGCGCAGCTATGATAAGCCCGCCATGTATCTTCAATCAGTTTTGAAAAGTGTGTGAAAAAAAAAAAAAAAAAAAAGGGGGGGGGGGGTGGCAGGCCCCTTGACTTTGGCCATGGCCCCACGGTCCCGGTTCCGCCGCCGCCGCTGCAAAGAGGCTAATTTATGCTAGTACATCAAGGTAAGCAAGTATCGTATTTTCAAACCATTGTGACCTATTTCCTTTTTATTAAAATAGCTTCTTATTTACAATTATTCGCATTTCCTTGTTTAGTTCCAGTCGCTGATGAAACAAAGGTGGAGTTTTCAACAGAATTGTCAAATGTGAATGAAAACAGTGGGAGTGTTCAGCTGACATTGACTCGCACAGGCTCCGAAAGCACTTGTTCCTATGTCGGTATGTCTTATACCATTTTAAAGGGATAAGCAGGGATTTGCTCATCCGGAACATAGCAAAAAAAATCATAAAAATTCAGGCATTGATATCTTTGCAAGTGGTTGGCTTGAAATCCGCATGGACAAAACAATACATTTTATCTGATTCTGGAATTTAGTACATGTGGAACTGTATTTTTGTGAAAATTTCATATACAATCTTGCAACCATGGTTTTTCTAAATCAAAATTGTATGAGGATTCCAAAAACCATGGGTGTCATTTTTTAAAATGTGTTCTTGGATGTAATCTAGGGGGAAAGGTTTGTACAGGGTCAAAATATATAACTGGGCAAAATGTGTTTTAAAGTATACCATCAGTACCTTTCAAGGATTACAGTAAGGTATAATTTGCCCTATTTGAGGGTTATAGTACAAGAGTTACAAGGCAAAATGGGTTCAAGGTCACACTGGGGGTAAAATGTCAGATTCATCAGTTTGTTTTAAAAACGGTGCCAAATGTTCGTCTTAGTATACAGAAGCCGACAATATACAGGTCGCATTGTCTGTCAATGACGTTTTGATGATAATTGAGAGGGCTAATATGGCCGTGGTCCACAAGGTCTATGAGAGATCATTAGTCATATCTGCAAAAGTCTCACTTTGAAAGGTGAAACAGAGAATCTATATACATTTTTCTATTTAGTATGACCCAATGAACGATTTAAAACCAGTTTCAACAAAATCGGACCATTCTATAAATAATGACCTTGAACTGCCTTGAGCCTATATATTGTACTTAAACAATAGGTCGTAAATATGGCAAACTATACCTTTTTAGAAACCTTATGACCAACCGAACAGATTAGTATATGTTTTAAAACAATTTAAACACTTTTGTTGTTTACCCCTGTACAAATTTTACCCCCTTATAAAACATCCAAGAACACATTTAAAAAAAATTGCACCCATGATTTTCAGATTCTTCATGAAATTCTGTATTGGAAAAACATTGGTGTCAAAATTGTATATGAAAATAACTAAACCAAAAAATCAATTACATTTCCCCCATGTACTAATTTTTATACGCGCGTATAAAAATCCCCGTCACGTCGCGTGTTTTATGTATGATTTCTATAGTGTAGCGTGGTTTAATGGGATAACGCTAAAAATGTGGTGTACATTATGAATGTATTTTTTTATTTTTGCATGGCTACCGGTTCAGAATACTACACAGATACCTCCGTCGATGACACCGATTTCATTGATGTACCGGCTACTGATCCTGTAGAAATCAAATTCGATAGTAATACCAATTCGAAGACAATCAGTATACCTATCATAAACAACCAAGAATGCGAAGATACGGAAACTTTCTCCGTTTATCTTAAGAACGTGGAAGGAGGCCGCCTAGATAGCCAGTGTTGGACTAAAGTTGACATCACTGATGATGATAGTAAGTTTGCCAATAAAGGAGCCACGACAACTTAGGCTACTACCAAATTAAGGACTTTATTGTATGTAATCTACAAAGTAACAATTTTGTCCAAAAGAAGCAAGCTTTAAATATCATTTGGGCAACTTCATCTGTATATGAAAGTTTTTCTATTTAGGGTAGCCACTTGGAACTCTTCTTTAGCATTTTTAATATAAGAGTGACAAGCCCTATGAAGCCAAAGCCCAATTTCGAGCAAAAATCTAAGCGGTATAGATTATTTTCTATTTTCAAGAAATTCCCTGATATAAGCTTTACGTTATCTGGTTATGTTTGATCCATACATCAAACTACAGTAAATAACTTGGTCAAATATTGAAAAATTTTGCCACATTTTAATATGGTAGCCTTACTGAGAAACGAAAAGTCTGAAATTTGGAGCTCCTAATTCCATTTTGCTTTCTTCCAACAACAAATTGAAATTTCAGGGGGACAATATAAAATGTGCCACAAGGCAATGTTGATATGGACAATAACTCTGAAACATTTTAAGGGTCCATAACTTCATATTGGTGAAAGCTACGTGCTTTCAGATTAAGTATTTGAAATTTACATTAAAAAACTACCTTAAAATAAAATATTCTATAATCATGTTCGTACTGTTTTAGAGTAATGGTCCCCTAAATATAACATTTGCCTTAGGGCACATTTTACATTGACCCTCAAATTTCAGATTGCTGTAGCAAGAAAGTAAAATGAAAGTTGGGAGCTCCACATTTCAGAATTTTCGTTTCTCAGTAAGGTCTTCCATAATGGCAAAAATAAACTTTTTCGTAACCTGTGCTTTATTCCATGAAGGGTTTCCGAATTAAGAAGTGTGTCAGAAAAAAAGTTTGTCAGATGGGTCAGGTTCACTGACCTCTACACATGGATAGCGGGCTGCTGCACAGTTGAATGGTCGCCGAGTGAAACAACAGGAAGTTGCTTTTCGCCTTATCAATATATTTCGGGAAACAATGCATACACCTGCTGGTGCACATATTCCACACAGATGTTCTATTGTTATTCAAAATTCCTTTAACTTTGACAAGGTGTATGCATTACTTCCCGCCATATTGCTAAGGCGAAAAGCAACTTCTTGTTGTTTCAATCGGCGACTCAGACCCGCTATAAAAGAGGTCAGTGGTCAGGTTACGGAAAGTACCAAAAATAAAGGAAATCTATTAAAAGGGTAAGGTCGTCACACCCGGGGTCACGCCTTGTTGAGTTGGCACATGGAATGGTCATGAAGTAATGATTTCTTTTGTGGTAGAACTTTGTTATTGTCTGTAATGAATGATTTCTATTGTTTATTGAATATTCCAGGTGTTACCTATTCAATTGCCATACCGTCTAATACAATAAGTGAAGGCAGTGGACCATTGGGTATCCCGATTGACCGAACAGGAACGGGTGTTATGCAATCCGGCATCGCAAGTATACATTTTTCATATTAGTAGAATAACTGACATTGAATGGAGAAATACTTTATCCACCCAAATGTGTGCAAATCACCTTTTATACAACATTTAATAAAAGCACAGGTACAGCCCTTGAACTGCACAGGTGTGACGAACTAAAGTGTCCTGTAATGTACATGCCAATATTTATGTCTCATTAGCCCTGTATTGGAATTTATATTGAATAAATATATTTTGCTCATGGGAGACAGGATTGGCAATAGTGGACCGATAATAATTATTAAGAATATTGGTTATAACCGAATATCAATGTTGTGCCGGTGTCATATAATACAGTGTCTGTGTGACTGAGTGTCCTACCACCCATCTGTCTATTGTGTTCTCCATTGAATATTTTATGCTTCATTGTTTCAGCACTGTACCCAAATGGTCTCGTCTACAAGGTCAGGGTTTATTCCGTACATGTTGCTATGGTAGCTAGGACACTCTCTCATGAGGGACACTCAGTTTCTTTACACCGGTGTTGTGCCAATGCTGGCCCAGTATTTTTATAACAATTATTTAATCTATTTTCTTTCAAGCTACTATGTTTAAATAAATTAATTAGAACAATTGAGCTAGTTTGAAGTTTATTTTTTACTAAAGCAGGTGTAAAAGTAATTATAGTCCGCCGTGCTCACAAAGTCCGGCTACAACGGTAAAGAATAGGGCACTCAATTAAGTTGACTCTTTACGCAACATTAGTTTCACGCTTAATTCCGTTATCGTCAATGGAGCCCCGGACTGTGGCTCCCGCCGAACTACCTGCTTTCACACCGATAAAATATAGTATAATATCATTGAAATAATGTGTTCTGTTTAAAACAATCATCGTTGAGACATTTTAGTGTATTTGACTGATTTCTCACCTTGAAAATTTTAAGCAATCAATTAGTCAATATTGGGTCATTGTTATCCCATCATTGTTACTCTATATTGGATGCTATATGGGTCAATATTCTTCACCAATATTGGACCAGTATTAAAGGTGCGTGTTCCGATCGTCTTTGGAACCCCCCTGATTTACCCGGAAGTAGTATCGATTTTGATATAAGATGAAAGGCCGTATTTTTCTCATTGTCGTCCTGAAATTTGAGCCTTCAAGTCCATTTCATTCCCAAGATATAAGCAAAAAAACCGCCGTTTTAGTGGTTAACCATCAATATTAGCACAGTATTGAATAGGGCTATGCAACATGCGTTATTGTGTCTACCATCAAAACCGCAAGTTCGTTTACCACGGTACTTGATGGGGTGTATGTGCAAGTACCAGGCTCTCATATCAAGTAGAGAACACAATACACATAAATCGGAACAAGCCCTTAAAGAGACACTGGCACATTTGAAAGATAGTGCGCCCTCAAGATTTTTCAAAATCGATATTTTGCATGGTTGTAAGGCTTTTATATACAAAAGCCCTCACCCGAAACGATTAAGACCAAATCAGCTTCCTTATGGGTAAACAGAACGATTTTATAATTTAACGTCGCCGGCAGCAGACGACGAAAATGGCGTTTAGCACAAGAACACGGACGCCGTATGCATGTTTCCCACGCTATGCACACTGTTTGATCGGTCTATAACCTTTGTGGTTTTAATATCAGTGAGTACGAGTCAAAAATATTCATGTAATATACACATTTGTTGATTAAAGTTTGTAAAACTGAGGGCACATCCTTGTGTCCATTTAAGGACTTTGATATTGCAGATTGTTTTTAAAGCGGCACTGGCACATTTTCACAAAATATGAAATTCTTCAATTTGCTCTCAAATGATGGTCTAGGCCATTGGAAGAACAGAGATATATTTTACACATAAAAATAACATACCCCAAAACAGATATGGACATTGATATGAGGATAAAGACATCCAGGTAATTTGTAGGCCAACTTTTAAGTTTTCCATAACTTTATCCACAGAAAGCCTTATCCTTATCCCGAAATTCATGGGCTAAGTGAGTGGTGGAACTATAGATTTATCCATCTAAGTCCGAAATATGTAGTTTTTTAATCGCATTGTTATAACATTTAACATCGTCTAAAATCGGTAACTAAATTGATTTTCCTTTCTCTTTTCTCCGAAGCGCTTACATTTACTGACAACACTGCTACATCTGCCGACTATAGCAATGCACCGATTCCGCTTTCTTTCTCATCTTCTAACAATTCCCCTCAAACTGAGACTGCTTATGTTAGCATTGTGGATGACGACTGCTACGAGGAACCAGAGACATTCACTGTTAACATTGGATCATTGGAACCAACAGCTTGTAGTGCAACAGGTTCTGTAGCGGAAACTTCAATCACTATTACGGATAATGATAGTACGTATTTGTTATTGAAAATTATAAAATAAAAAGTCTGTGATCCACCTATTCCAAGTGAGTCCGATATAATTAACGCAGAATATCAGGAAAAAAAGTTAGAGTAATAATCATTATTAGGACGGCAAATGGTTAAGTCCCAATGTGTCTAAGAAACTTATTTGCAAAATTGTGGATCCTTTAAAGGAGAGATCGATTATGAATATTCTATTGTTGTAAACCTCGTCTTACCAAGCAATTTGTTTGGTGAAATCGTTTATCAAGTGGTCACCTCAGCATGGATCTAACAAAAGGGCTATCTAGGTATTTGGCCTTAATCCACACACACAAATATGTAAAAAATACGTTATGTAAGCACAGAGCCTCATAATAATTAAATGTTTTTACCTGAATTAAGTAAAATTTTTACTAACATAATTCGGTAAATTATTTACTTAATTATTATGAACTTCTGTGCTCACATATTGTTGTGTATGTTTTTCTGTACCTTTTCCCCGCTTTTACTTTCACATTTGAAAGTTTATTTTCAATATTTCATAAAAAGATATTTTGTTATTGTGCTTTAATAACAATTTCGGATCTTGCGACCACCCATACAAAAATGAAAAAAATTGAAGTAGTGGCAATGTGAACAAGGCCACATTTAAATGACCTAAGATGTGATATACAAATATCGATTATTTTGCTCTATATAAACGAAACTATCGCTGTCGCACTACGATAGCAATAAAACATCCCAATGAATGTACTTCAAAGCACTTAGCCAATTTACAGTTGTGTTATATTATCTCTGAGCAAATA
Source organism: Ophioderma brevispina (assembly GCA_023653785.1). Lineage (NCBI taxonomy): Eukaryota > Metazoa > Echinodermata > Ophiuroidea > Amphilepidida > Ophiodermatidae > Ophioderma > Ophioderma brevispina. The sequence goes on from JAMKCH010003160.1 coordinate 17,870, forward strand.
GAGTCGGGTGTTGGGCGTCAAGGGTTAGGGGTAGCTTCACCCGCCGGTTACCTGTGGTTTCTGGCGGCAAAACCGTGTTTCATTGCTTGGAATAGAAACCGGTGTGAAAGTAATTATAGTCCGCCGGGAGCCACAATCAGGGCTCCATAGATGACAACGGAATAAAGCGTGAAACTAATGTTGCGTGAAGAGTCAACTGAAACCAATGCCTTATTCTTTGCCATTGTAGCCGTACTGTGAGTACGGCGGACTATACTTACTTCTAAACCGGTTATAACTGAAAATATCCGTGAGCAACCGGTGGTCAAGATTTGAAGCTGCCCCTTAAACCCCTGGGCCCAAATTCATAAAACCTTGCTAGTTTAGCTGGCAACTAAGGCCTGGTAAGATTCTAAAATCCCTAGTATGCAACTACAGAGTTGACAACTAAATTGAAATTCATAAAACCTTACTAAGAACCTTGCTAACTAGTTACATACTAGGAAAATCTAGTTGCCAACTAGCTCAATCTTTTGTTTACAGAATTGGGTGCTTTCGGGCGGAATGGCCTAGGTTGCAGTGTGGGGAATGTAAATTCAATACATAAAATGACTACCCTTTTGTGTTTGAGGCTGTTCATCTCAGAGCATTTATGCTTTGATCACCTGTGAACCATGATCAAAATGATGCCAATATAATTGTAGTAGCTTCCGTATATATATAGGCCTGTACACATAAGCAAACCTATACTATATTTATATCGAGAGTTGACAAACAGAAGGACGTAACTCAGCACTGAAAGAAATATTAAAGAATTTCTTTAATTCTGCTGTAATACTGCTTTTGAGAAATGTGATGTTTAATATTTTCTACTAAGCAAATCTATTCATTACTCAAAATGTAAACATATCATAAAGCTCATATTTGGTACTGTAAGCAAACATTATATAAACTTTAGTAAACAAAGAACAATTTTTAATTATGAACAGCAGAATTAAAGAAATTCTTTAATATTTCTTTCAGTAAGGTTTGATAATTTGTTTTCATTTCAAATATATAAGCATTATTTTGGGGCCTGTATTTACACAAGTGCCTCCTTTCCCTTTTCACTGATGCTATTACGGCATTATGTTAATGCAAATGAAAATTGAAGACAAACTTACTCACATTTTTTATCAAATGATATATATTGTTTTAATTTAAATTTCACATAACTATAAATCAATAATTTGTAGCAATAAATTTCAGTGTTAGTTGTCTTGTAAAATATTTACAGAAATAATAATAATAATATTGTTTTCTTCACTGATTTAGTTGCCAACTAGTGAGTTAGAGTTGCTCTTGATCAACTCTAAATTTAGCCAGATTCTTAGAATGCAACTAGCACTAGTAAGGTTTTATGAATTTTAACTAGTAATCAACTGGGCTTAGTTGGCAACTAAGTCCCATTTTAGTTGCCAACTAGGCTTAGTAAGGTTTTATGAATTTGGGCCCTGGTCACTACCACCTATGATACAAGCTGTCTGATTGGCCCATTACAGTGCACCAAATAAGATAGCTCTCTGAATAACCAATGACAATAGTGCTCCAAGATCTCTGTGTAAACCATACCAACATTCTTACAGTATCTCTGATTTGTTCATTAGCTACATGATATCCAAGTAACCAATCAATATAGTGCTGCCAATGGAGGCATGTCGTTCCTAGGGCGGGGGTTAAATACATTCACCATAATTTTACTCAAATTGTTTACCTTGCGAGATGAGTGTAAGCAGTTTCACTTCTTACAAGTTTGTCTTATATATGCATACGTATCCGAAGTACCAGCATTAGAATTAGAAAACGATGTGCGCCGTCGGCAAAATTGAATAACGTTGCATGCTTTCGAATTCTAATGATGATTTTTTGCCAAATTCGTCGATGGCCCCCCAAAAGTCTTGGTATATATATATATGCATTTCATTTTTGAATAACAACTGCTGAGTGTGTACAATTTTAGTCACCGTTTCAAAACCTACTACATCCCTAACGTCCTTTTCGGAAAATGACTACCAACCTGACGATCACCGCAAAAAAGGGAGGTAGCGTTATTTTCTTGTTTGATCGAGGGGCGATTTCCCCCTAAAAACAAGGCAGGGGTCCGCTCCGTGATTTTTTGAAAAGTGGACAAAAACGCAGTTAAGGGACGTTAGGGACATGTAAATTACCTTCTAACATCAAAACGCTCTAAATCCTGAATACAAATTCAGAATAATTTATTTCGACTAAGCCATGGATTTTTGTTGCAGAGAGTTGTGATAGAAAAGGAGATTTAGTACTGTAACTGACTTAGAAAATGCAAAGTTTTGATTTGAAAAGGTCAAATGCAGTTAGAAGGTTTATCGACACGATGTTTTGATAAATGAGAGGTAACAACATTTGTTTTGCAGCTCTTTTTCAATGGGATACAGATTCCGAAACCATATTTTTAACAGAGGGAGCAGCGTCTACACAAATTGTGATCGATAGGCAAGGAACAATGCAGACAAAATCTGTTGGTACGTGTGTTTAGACCGTTTAAGTATTTGGACTTGTGCATGAAAATAAAGAAATCATAAAGAAATCATACGTAGATAACGGCGGACTCATGATACCGTATAGGTGTGGGGACATTCGTTGTAGTTTTTCACTCTAAAAGTGGGGACAAAAATAGTGGGGGAATTTTGATACTTCTATTTTTTACGGTTACTTTATCTAAGGAAGAAAATTATTTTCTAGTATTATTATCTAGTGTCAAACATTTAGTATACACATTTTGCTTGACACCCTTTTTCAACTTACTGTCACTTTAGTGCAGTGATGGATCAAGTTCAAACTTGTTATGCTTATGTTTATACTTTGAGGCAATTAAGGGGTCTTATGGTCTGATGTAGGGTAAACGTGAGGAGTTCAAAGGTCATTCAGGGGTCATTTAGGGTCATAATCGGACGACCAATATGGGACTGCTCTCCCTATTGTTTTAGGGTCAATTATTTCAAATAGAAATAGGGGCGTTTTAGCGATTATTAAAGGTGCTTGTTCCGATTTATGTCGATTGTGTTCTCTACTGGATAAGTGGATATGAGAACATGTCACTTGCACATAGGCCCCGTCAAGCACCATGGAAACAAACTTGCGGTTTTGATGGTAGAAGCAATAATCCATATTGCAAAGCCCTATTCAATACTGTGTTAATATTGACGGTTAACCATTAAAAAGGCAGTTTTTTGTTGTATCTTGGGAGTGAAATGGATTTGAGGGCTCAAATTTCAGGACGACAATGAAAAAATACGACCTTTCATCTGTTATCAAAATCGATACTATTTCCGGTTAAGTGGGTCCCAAATACGATCGGAACAGAACCTTTAACGACTTCGTATCTCTATTATATATATATATATATATATATCTATATATATATATATCTTATTATATATTATAAGTCATATCTATAAAGTAATAGATATATATATAAAACCTCTATAGATATCGCATCTCTCTAATCTATATATATATATATATATATATACTATAGTATCTATCATGAATTACTACTGAATAGTTAGGGGACCTTTACTGGCTCCGCTAACGTTTCCTTTGATTGCGGTTTATTCCGTCAAAGATATTAAGATTAGTTTATGCAAATGAAGGGTAACCACTAGAATAATCAAGGCTATGAATATTACTTAAGTTAAATAACTATAGACTCATGATAAAGCTAATGAATTAGTGCAACTGTCTCTCTATATACCATTTGTAGATTTTATCTATATCTTCTCTATATCTATCTAATCTACAGTTCAAGTACCGGGATATTGGAGTTTGGGTTGCTTATCTTCGAGTCTCGAGTCAAAAATTCGAGTTTCGAGTCACGAATTTTCGAGTTCTAGTCACGAATTTCGGTTTGGAGACTCGAAGATAAGCAACACACTGATTTTGGAGGGGTTTGTTCGCTTGTGTATGCGTGTCTGTGTGTGTGGGGTCATGTTTTTTTTCAGAAAGCAGAGTAATTGAAAGCTGATTTAAAAAGATCGGATTTGATTAAAAAATTACAAAAGTTATCAAAATTGTTTAAAATCACTGATTTTCAGAATTCGAGATGATCCTCGTCTCAACCATAGATTGAATTACTTTAATAATCAACGCACGCATATCACGCCATCCAGCGGTTCAGTGACGTTTGCTCCTGGTGCTCAAGTGAAGCAAATTACATAGCTATCCAAGAGACTACGACATCCGAAGAGCGCTATTCAATTTTAGACCTCTTACGTTAAAAGATCCATTAAGCAGCTCTTGCATTAATGGAAATAGAGGCGATAGATACAAGCTAAATATTCAAATTAAGGACAATGACGGTAAGTTAAGAATGCGTAATTCTTTCGAAATTCGTCCGGTTAGAAAAAGAAACAAATTGAGTTTCACAAGTTATAGGCTCTCTGTCAGCTTCTTGCATACATGCCTTCCTCCGTTTTATCCGCCTGCAGGGTTACCAGAAGGGGAATTTTGCAATAAAGCACAGACTTCAATATAACACAAGACGGCGAACGCCAGCGTAAAAGCCGTAACCATCTTTTGCCGCAGTGCATACTTACTTCCATAGCGTGGTGTACCATTCATATATTCCCTGATTTCCATAATATGGTGTACCAATTTATTCATATATTCACGCATTTGCATAGAACGATGTACCGTTTCCAGGCCAACAGGTTGCGGCGCATGCGAGTGCGCGTACGAGTTTCGAATGGATGGCCGTAATGAATATTTATAATTTTCAAAACACGGTTATGAGGGCCGCCTATTCTTCAACGTGAGCGTACGGCATCTACCTTTATTAATATCTATGCAATAAAGCAAAATCTGTCGTTGGCATGGTGTCGTCGGCGTTTGCTCGTCTGTCTCCACCTGTAACCGCCAGACCCCTGATCCGATCTAGATGACACTTAACTTGCACCACATGATCTCAGTATCTAACGCTATACTTGCTCTGCGACAGACAGGTCTGTAGGCCAAAGGTCAAAGGTCATACTTTGTGGATTTCGAATTTCTACGCTCTTATTTTAGCGGGGCACGCACGAAATAACAACTCGTCTATCCACAAAGACCTTTTAGGTCCCTTCACTTTCTTGTGAATTTTTTTTTGGGGGGGGGGGGGGCGAAGACGACACGTATCTCGCGACACCATTTAAAAATATATTGGCTGTGCTAAAACTGAACACAATGGTTTAAGCTATAACTCTAATCATTTATTTTGAATCGTTTCAGCCGAATATTCATGGAAACAATCGACGTACAGCGTACTTGAAAATAGTGGCCAAGTATCCGTGTGCTTGATGAGATCAGGAGATACAACCACTTCCAAAACTGTTTGTAAGTTAAACTTACTGTTGAAGCAAATCTCTCTGATTTATCTTCTAGAAAAATAAACAAACATATTTATATTTATTTTCTAACAGATATAACTTCTGCTGGCGATACTGCTGTTGTCGGGCCAGATTTCTCGCCTCTGACACAAATAGTCTTCGCGTCTCAACAGGCGGAGAAGTGCGCTGCTGTACAGATTGTTGGAGATAATACAGTGGAGAATACTGAGCAATTTACTCTGATAATATCGGAAGGACAAAACATTGCTATCGGTACTCAGAACGTAGCCACGGTGATCATAACCGACGATGATGGTATGTTGGAATGACCTGTATAAGGCGTTTGATAAGTACGAGCAGGGCCGTACGCAGGATTTTTTTTTGGGGGGGGGGGTGCGGGACTTCGAAAAAGTGGACTTTTTTTGCGAAAAAGTGGATCTTTTTTGGTAAAAGTGCATCTAACCCCCCTAAAATTTTTTTGACTTTTTGAACATTTAATCACAAAAAGTGGACTTTTTGTGTCAAAATTTCTATAAATTTTGGACATTTTTATCAAAAAATTCAGCAAAAAAGTGAATTTTTTTTTGACTTTTTGAACATTTAATCACCAAAAAGTGGACTTTTTGTGTCAAAATTTCTATAAATTTTGGACATTTTTATCAAAAAATTCAGCAAAAAGTGGACCTTTTGCCCCCTTTGTGAAATTGGGGCACTCCCGGCACCCCCCCCCCCCCCGCGTACGGGCCTGAGTACGAGCATTATCATCGTTATCATGTTGATGATAACTGATAATGCAATATCTTTTCATTGGAAAACAGTTGGAATTTGAGAGTCAACTGCATTGTAGGTTTTTGTTGTTGTATGAATGACGGTAATTTTTAAGCTATAATCTGAAATGGATTATGCAGTTTATTCCGTACAAGTCTGATGAATTCATCAGGGTCACTAGTGACCCAGGGTCGCTAATTGTCACAACCCTTCTGAAAGAGGTCTTTAGATTAAGAAAAACTTGTTCGCACAAACAACAACAACAATCACAACAACAACCACCACCATCACAACAACCACCACAACCACACCACCATAACAACCATAGTCCGATTCACCTGTTTCATGAACGAACTAAGATAATCTGGCAAAGACTTTCGTGTTGCTTCATATCCAAAACATGGGCGCTCAAAGTCAGCAACATTCAATACACCTATTACATTGAACACGATTGTACGATTAGACAGCATGTTTTGAAAATGATTGTACCTATAAATGGGCTTACGTTGACTTGAATGCTTTCATTTAAGAATAGAATTGATTTTTCTCTGCTATCGGACTACATGTTTCAATAGATTTAGTGTGGAATTTTAATTTCCACCCACTGCACATCCCCCTCATTCAATGACCATACCTTCGGAAAAGTACGATAGGTGGGTTAAATCTACTACTCATTTACTGCTACTGCTACTACAATTACCAACTACTGCTATCCTTCTATTTCTGCTGATAGTAATGACAACATTTATTTTGGTCACATAATATTACAGTTTTGGTCAATTGGGAGAAAACGTCCTACACCTTTTCTGAAGGGTCTCAAGGATCTGCGACAATAATTAAGTCTGGAAACATTATGGCAACAGTCAGTAAGTAATTATCTCTTTGCTTTGTTACCATATGGAATGGGTCTGGGCGCGTTATTGTTAGCATAATTAAACATACAAAACAACGTCAAGTCTCGGCAACGTTCATGATCGATTGATTGGTATTATATAGTAATTGTTAAAAACAATAGTGTGTATGAGCGTTATTCCGAGGGACTATTGATTCAAGTGTCACAAAACAATGCCTTTCTACCAGATTAGTTTCCATGGCATTGTGTATCAGATTGAAACAACAGTTAGAAAGGTTACTGGTTCGAATCCCCGTGAAACCTTTCTTTGTTTTAACTATTCTTAATATTTCTTGAGTAAGGAAAATACTAATCAACTATAAAAATCGGCGTAATAAAACATCAGTATATGGCATGGTATCACAGGGTGGGCAGATGGGCGCATCCATGTTACCGATAATCTCATGGTCATTGTGATGTCGCGGTCAACGTGACGCCATGTTTACAGTTTGTCAATGATGCAAGGTGAACATATGGCTACTAACTTTGAGTATCTACATGGGTTTGTATCATTTTAATTGACATGCATCTTTATTATATTTTATTTGATTATATTCAAATACAGAAGTATATTTCACAGATTAACCTCAATAAAGAAGAACAGAAGTCCCACCTGCCCAACATCACATTATATTCCCGGTTTAGGTAACAAAACATTGAAGGCATATTGATTTTACGCGGGGAATTTGATTGCCAGTTTAATGCGTGTGCACTGAGAGGATTTAATGCATGAACGAATGTATTGTTTATTCAAATGCGTTTTCGGTTGTCAATGTGTTTGGTAATTGTAGAATCCGTAGCTGACCTTACATGAATTTCAGTGACATATTGGAGAAAAATGTGTATCTTATAGGTGTGTCCTCGAGTTCTTCCACTGCCACTTCTGGTGTAGATTTCACACCAGTTTCTACAAACATCGTTATACCTGCATCGTCCAGTTCTTTCTCATTTCCGATCAGCATCATAGATGATGAATATGTTGAATCCAGTGAGAGTTTTACCTTGACTTTGGCGCTCATTGACGGCTCTGCTACTCCCTCTCGAGCGTCTACATCCATAATCATTACCGACGATGACCACGACCCAACACCACCCACATCTGGAGGTACGTTATCCGCGATGCTTTAAGCACAGACAACTTACAATGAAAGTCCTTCTGTGTTGGTTGAATTCATATCAAAGTAGATTAAACTTGTAATCTCAACTAATAACGCTAAAATAAGTTTCATCTGTCTGAAAACATATTTTTTAAAGAAGTGATTTCAAACATGATTTGGTAGTTATGGGTTGTGTCAACATTTACCAAAAAAGTGAGTTATCGTAGGGGGTGGGGAAATTGGTTTTTCGGAGTCAAAGGTCAATAGCAGGGGTCAAATTTTGAAATTGATCTAATCATGTTGAAAAGTATACCAAGTTAATAGTTTAATCATAAGGATTCCAAAAAGGTATAGTTTGTACTATCTGCGGTCGAAAGTTTTGTAGTTATAGGGTAAAAACAGCAAAAATCAATAAAAAGGGTCATTTTCGGTTGTACAGGGGTCAAATTTAAAATTACTCCGATTTGGATAAAAACGGTGCAAATTATAGATGGAGCTCATAGGATAAAAATAAGGAATAATTTTGAGTGTCTTAAATGCTTACTTACCGAAGTATGGGGGAACAAGGTCAAGCCTCATTGAATGCAATGGATGTTGACCTTTGGTGCCCCCTACATTGGGAACTAAGCATTTAAGACAGTCAAAACTATTCCTTATTTTGGGATACTTCTCAAGTTTCAAAGTCAACACTATCATTTCTACTATAAGTTACAAAACTGACTTTGTCGTGTAGGAAAACATAATTATACACTTGCATCTTTAAAATCGTATAATATTACCAATATCATCTTCACTAAAAGTGCGTTGACCTTTTGACATTTTGGCCATAGTTTGAGGTCAGATGTGTAACAAATTATACATTTCAGATTCTGTATGATAAGGCGAGTAATTGGACATGTATATTGATTCAATTGCGACAGTTCTCAATTTTGACCCCCGTGTTAACCTTGTGTCACTTCCCCAAATTCCCGGAACATTGAAGCGGAAAGCCCAAGTCAAAATGTTCAGCATCTAACAGAGAACACCAAAACGCCTTCAAATTTTTGTTGCCAGAGTTTGGTCACTGAATCTACAGGCTGGTCCTCTACTCTATCAGCGAATACGTCTAGCCCTATTTCCTTTCATCATTTCATTATCTATTGTATCTCTCTTTTGTTAGTACTGCCCATTATCCGCAAAAATAATAGGCAGTACAAACAAAAGAAATACACAATAGGAATCGGTGTAGAAGGATGTGGGAGGAATTATTTAAATTATAATCGCATTATGTACAACCTGCCATGATCATAATATCCTCCTTAGAATCAAAAGAGATAGTAACGAGACAAACGTAGAAGTCTGTCAGGCTGAATGCCACAGCTTACGGTTGTTATGTGTGTCGCAAGCAGGACTATTCAAAATATAAAAGCTGTAGTGTCAAAGCCATGATGATGTCAATATTCTTGAATCAAAGCTAGAATATAATGCTAGGGACACCAACAATGAGCGTGGATTTTGCATATGTTAAATATATAAATTTATTACAAAAGAAGTGATGTTATATATTAAAAAGACACACGTTCAACTCCACGGCCAATTAATTAGCCTGTAACTGCGACTGGGTTTTAACGAATACTTTTTACTTTTGCTATTCACGTCTCCACTCGTTTAATGATATTATTTCCGATTGGATTGAACTTTATAGTAGATTCAACCCATCGTGTCACCAGAGGAAAAGTTTTGGACATCGTCGATTAGTTGGGAAAGGAGGCGGAATCTGGCACTGCTCCTTCAAAATCGATATGTGGCCCGATTTCCCTGTTTCATGAACGAACTAAGATAATCTGGCCTTTCAAGTTTACATCATATTTACATAGAGAGTGCAAAGACTTTTGTGTTCCCTCGTATCCAAACCACGGACGCTCAAAAGTCAGTAACATTCAACTCACCTGTTACATTGAATACCATTGAAGCAAATACGACAAGTTTGAATATTTTGAGAGTTGATGTAGCTAAATGCATTTACGTTGAATTGAATGCTTTCATTACGCATATAATTGATTTTTCTCTGCTATCGGACTACATGTTTCAATGGATTTAGTGTGGAATTTTAATTTCCACCCTCTACATATGCCCCTCATTCAATGCCCATACCTTCGGAAAAGTACTAGAGGTGACACGATGGGTTGAATCTACTATAGTGTTCAATACAATACAAAACAGCGGAATGCCCAAAGACTGCATAACCCGCTGGAATGTCTTTTGCTGATAGACTAGTAGTGCTGCAGCACCAACCAGTTTATGTACCGGGGCCGGAATAATAACATTTGTCATCATAGCTAAAATTGACCGTAGGGATGTGGAGTTCATGAAAACGGCTGATGACAAAATTAAAAGTGGTGGCAATTTGCATACGACGCCATTTTCCAAAACGGAAGCCATCTTAAAGCCAAAAAACCTAAGAAGACAATTTTGGTGTAAAAATGTTTTTCTGGGTCAAGGAGATCAATAAAACTATTCCCAAAACTATAAAATTTTGCATGTGCCGATATTTTCCAAGATGGCTGACATTAATTGACACAAACCTTACATTTCTTATTATATAGCCTATGAAAATGATTGTGGTGTCAAATTAAAGATTTTCAGGGTCAAGGAGTTTAATAAAACTATTTACAAAACTGTCAGATGAATATAAAAGTAATGGAAGTTTTCATATACGTACTTTTTTCCAAGATGGTCAACATATATAAAAGGCAAAATCCTTTATACCTCGTGCTATACAGCACCTAAGATGACGATTTTGGTGACAAATTGGATGCCCTTACAAAAATGTAATCACCAAAATATGCTCGCACAGGCTCGTTGCAAGCTGATACGAGATCGCAAAGAGCACACATTTGCGCACCGCAAGCATTGATGAACTTCTGCGTACATGCACAAGCTCGCGAGCTTACAAGACTTTCACGAGCATATGATCACAATTTAAAATTTATGCGCGTGCAAGCATGCAGCTGCAAGCACGTACTAGCAGTGTGAATTCAAGCTCGCAGAGTTGCGAGCAGTACAAATTTTAGCTTGCAGGTTTGCGTGCATATGCGCGGAAGACAGGAAGTGCTGAAATGCATTGTGGGAGGTCAAAGTTCATCAGATCTTGGAGGGAAGACAAACATGTAAGTGGTATGTTGGTGGTAAATTCAGTAAAATTTAATAATATTGTAGGACACGTGGCTTGAAATAAGACAGATGTCCATGAAATAGATTATTAGCAGAACCTTAAAAGTTTATTTGTGGGAGTATATTATCACTCAGATATCAGTTTACAGGGAATACTTTTGAAACCATTACTTAAGGATCAGAATTTGGAAGACTTTTTTGTAGGCTTAGGTCTCTCAATAAATGTTTATTCTGCATTGTGATGGACAGCCAGCTAAGTTTCTTAATTGCAGTCAAGATGTGCATTTGAAGGTGCTAACTGTGACTGTATGCAGAACTGTCAATTTCATTTTAAAGTAGAATTACCTGATTTTGTTCAATAATTGAATTGGTAGCATATGAGTTCATTACAACTGTAAAATAAACATAAATATACATGCCATTATACTCAAGATACAAAAGGTTTGAAAAGTGCTAATTAAGTGCACAAAATTACCAATGGTAGAAAATTGGCATTAAAGGGATTTACCCGATTTTTGTTAAATTTTATATACTGGTATATTTAGGGCCTGATCGACCCACAAAAATTTTTTTTGGATAATTGAGTGTGCTGCCCAGTGTTTAGTACTTGTTTGTAGCAATTTGGTTTTAAAGGGGCATTACCTGATTATTAAATTTGACAAATTAAGTTGTGAATGGGATTAAAATCGGCAGGTAAATTTAAAGGAGCATTTCCTTATTTCTCAGGCTCTGTATTTCATGTATGTCTTTCTTTTCAAGATATTGTCATTTTCCATTTTTGTCACATAAGCAGCTAGCTGTTTATATAGCATACATGTAGAGGGGCAATTTTGGAGTGACATGTTGATATAGGCTGTTATAATCACATTTTCAGCATCATTACCAATTAACCAAAAACCCTTCTACTCTGAAAATGTTATTACATTCACCCAAAGACCCATATATTTTGGGAAAAATGACAGAATTTAACTCCAAGACCCCCATCCATTTATTGGTTTTTTCATAGGTTGGTCACTGATTTTGATCATGCAGCTAATCTCGCGCAAGCTCCACAAGCACATACGAGCTTCTATTGTATGCGAGTGGCAAAGCTCGTGCGTGCTCACATGGGAGCAGCTTGTGGGTGCTTCGTTCTGTCCAAATACGCGAGCTCGTGAGCTGAGCGTGAGCTAGCTCGCGGCAAGCTTGCGCAGACATGTACGAGCTCTATTGTATGCGAGCTGGCACAAGCTCGTGCGTGGTCACATTGGGAGCTCGTAAGTGCTCGTTCTGTTCCAAATACGCGCTCGTGTTAGCTCACAATGTGATTGTTTTAGCTCGTAAAGTGGTCGTAATAGCTCGTAAAGTGATCGTAATTAAGCTCGCAATGTGCTTGCAACAAGCTTGTTACGTGCTTGCAACAAGCTTGCAACAAGCTCACAAATATGCGCGTCATTTTCATAAGGGTGTTTTTTAGGTCAAGGATTTCAACAGCAATATTTTCAAAACTGACAGATGAGTCATGAGTCATGTTATTCATGGACTACCAATGTGACACCCAAAATGTGACACCTTGACTACTCTATATGTATTCACCCAAAACATATATATGGAATTGCATGGGAATTTTGATATTAGGCCTGTTTTGTAGTTTGTAGAAGTAATTAGGTCCGGCGACTGCATATCCGGGACCAATGGTGACAATAGGGCAATCGATCAGTTGACTATTCACGCTTTATTCCGTTATCGTCTATGGAGCCCGGACGGGACTGTGGCTCCCGTCGGATATATATGCTTTCCACACCGGCTATAAGTTAATTTGTTTGTTTTCAGATATTGTCAAAGAGTAAATGGCCCCCCAATTCGAAACAATTAAATGGTCATGGTCCCGTGCACACCGTATGGGTAGTCAATATTTGGATTTTTGTTCATAGGGGTCATAAAGCGCATAGGCAAGTTTAAGAGGAGTTTACTGTAATTCTCTGTTGATATTTAATTATCAAGCATCTGGGTTACTAGAGTTTATCACTTTGCCCACATTAAGACCTACATTACAGTAAGTTAACACTCTTGTGTACTGCATTTAAAATATTGGCTATCTTGTAAAAAAGTGACAAATGCATAAACCTCCTTTTATATTATCCTGACATTTTGAGAAAGTTTTATTGAACTCCTTTACCAGAAACACTCATTTGCCACCTAAATCATCTTCTTAGGTTACCTAATAAGCATTTTATACGGATTTCTTTGACGGATGATTGGCCATTTTGAAAAAATAGCTGTGGAATAAAATTTCCAGGACTCGGGACAATTCTGCATTGTATATGAACCTCTTGACCCAGACAACATCATTCAGACACCAAAGTCACCATAGTCGTGCTATTACCTTTAAAATGGCGGCCATGTTCGAAAATGTTGGTTTATGCAAATTGCCAATCACTTTTCTTTTTGTCATCACGTTATTTTAATGAACTACACAACTCAATGAATGCAATTTAGCTGTGATTGCAAATGTGATTATTCCGGCCCTGGTTGGTAGAAATCACGGGCCCTTGTTTTCACATGATGCTGCCGCACTTATAGTACACATGCGAATATAGGCAAGGGCATCTGGGTTGGGTTATTTAAAGAAAAAAAAAGGCATAGTCCTTTTTACCGATATGTATCCAAAATGGTGGAATAATTAGAAATAAAAAATCTTTGCATGATGTATATGCAAAAGATGCAGGTCGAGTGGGTCAGAAACTAGCAAGCGAAATCACCTCAGTCGACTATTATATGCGAAGATCATGTTTTATCTAAAGCAGTATCATTTGAGTTCTGTCCTCCTTGTCACACTACACTATATCATCCTCATCATGATCTACTTATCTTAGTAACATTATAATTTGTGTCGTCGTCATCTTTTTGTGATGTTATTTTCATTAAAACATGTCATCTATAAATTTATTCCGCCATGTCCACAGGACTGGGTGATGGTTGCCATCGTCGGCCCTCACTATTTCAGCTATTGTTGCTGTTATGACCTGTGATTGAAGCCATTGCGGCAGTTTTACATGGTTCGTGGCTTACCAGCTCTGCTGAAGCTAACAGGGCGGTTGGTAGGGGAGCGAATGGTGCCAATGGAACCCAAATACTAGCTGGTTTATTCAAATGGCAGTTTTATATGTGATTCCAAATGGCCGTATCTATGGGGTTCCAAATATGGATTTAAAAAAAACAATGATGGAAACCAGGTGAGTGGCCATTTTTTCCACGGTGATAGTAATCGTTAGTTGGCTCGAGCTAAGGATTTAGCTTAGGTTAGGGTTATGGTACTTCAAAATCAGCAAGTTAATCTTTCCTCCATTGCAACTTACAAAACCTGATGATGGTCATATAACTTTCCTGGGCCAACTATCATACTTCACATTTAGATTTCAGAATCAAGGCTCCCCCAAAAAGTTTTCAATTCATCTTAATCTTTACTTACAGCCAAGGGTTCCCGCTGCAGAGGCTCGACAGGGTATGCATATTGGTCTCCCAATTATACTACCACAAAATTGAATGAAATTCCCAGACACTCATTTGCAAAGCACTCTCAAATTAATAACATTACATTGACCCATAATTGTAAGGGAAAGAGAAAGAAGTGTATGGGAGATTGGAAATGGGTTCCCCCAGAAGGACAAGAGAAAAAGAGAAAAAACTTGTCGGGAAAAGTTAGACAGGCTTAAGGAGGGTTCATGCATGAATGGATCGGATTGTATAGGCCAGATTAATATCACAATATGGTAAACAAGCATTGTATCAGTGTTTAAAAAGAGTATGACAGGTGTATTTGTTTAAAGAATCAATTCAGACAAAATATTTATCTTTCAATTTCTATTCAGACATGAACTATTCGTTTGGCACAGCCTGAAGGAATTCCGTCAGATAATCAAATCAAAAATTATGTGAATATAGCTGAAAGTAGTTTTAAAAAGCTCAGGATTTTTATTATACTGTTTAAGTCGGTGATGGTTTATTTCAATTTTTGTAATATAGTTTACCAAGATACACAGTTAAGAATATCTTAAGATTTTTGTTTTCTTCTTCAACCACTTTTTTGACATATGTTAATGTTAAAACGATCGACATAGACCGTATTCAATATGACAACAGCCACCAGACATGTTGGTGGACAAGACTCATACATTCCAGGACTACAATTAATTAAGCTGTCAATCGATCCACGTTTAGCGATTGCACAGATCATTGACAGGTGAATGTATTGTAGTAGCTTATCCCCCAACATGGCTGGCTATTGAATACATCTATAGCGGTATTTTCTGCCATTCCTCTTAAAAAGTTTCCACTACCGAATCTGTCTCTGTCATCAAAGCAATCAGATGATTATAGTAGTTTATTATCTTTTGTCCGTCTACCGATGATGATAAGCTTCTTGTGTGATTGTTAATCATGATGCAGTGAGCATTGGATGGCGATCTCTTTCATCCTTATCGGAATTTGCTTAATGAGGCTATCCTTTTCATATGGTCCTCACTTGATGCGTTAATGCTGTGAGTGACGTAATAGGTCCGTGTCTTTCTTATTTAGGACAAGACCCTGTTTGAAGTTCTTTTAGTTTGAAAAAATTTCTACTTGTTATAAAATAAAAATTTTTAATAAGTATAATAAAATTTTTTTTTTTTTTTTTTTTTTTTTTTTAATTTGTTCAAAATGGGATTTTCAATTAAGCATTCTTGGTCAATTTTCTAGTCTTTTTTTAGACTTTGGTATTTGTGACTGTCTTCATCTTTTGTTTACGCAAAAATCAGAACATGTCATTTTTATCCGGAAATTCAACACCATTGTGATAGCGAGTCATATGATATTGGGTGCTTAGTATTTTAAATCACCGTTTAGGCACTAGGTCCAGGTAATTTTTATGTCATTGGTGGAGAAGAGAAGTATGTGTATAGCCTGTTGTATTCTGTAAGAAACAAGTCAGTCAATGTTTTGAATATGAACCTCCACATCTATACTTGCCATCAATATTTAACACTACAATTCAAATCTCATCCAGTCATTTTCTAATATTTGAAAACAATTCTGAAGTGTGGGTTTCTACAATTTCTAGGCAAAACCAGGAAAAATCTAATTTAGTGCAAGCCAAGCACAATGACAATCAGTCTTAATCCACATTCCACCGGCATGCTTTTAGCACAGATTTTGAAAGCACATTGCCAGTGCGTTCCTTGGATTAGTATACTAGTACATGTGGAACTTGTAATTTTTGTGAAAATTTCATATACATCTTGCAACCAAGGTTTTTCTAATCAAATTGTATGAGGATTCCAAAAATGGTGTTCCTTGGATGAATTTCTAGGGGGGCAAAGGTTACACTGGTTTATACAGGGGAAAAATTATAAAAGGGGGCAAAATGTGTTTTAAAGATACCATCATGTGTCAGTACCTTTCAAGGATTACAGAAAGGTATAGTTTTGCCCTACCTGGTGTTTTATAGTAACAGAGTTACAACGTAAAACGGGTTCAAGGTCAACACTGGGGGTAAAAATTTCAATCAATCGGTTGGTTTCTAAAAACGGTGCCAAATTGAGCTTACATTACAGTAAGTTAACACTCCTTGTACTTGCATTTAAAATATTGGGCTATCGTGTAAAAAAGTGACAAATGCAAATAAACATCATTTTTTAATATTCAGTCCTACATACATTTTGAGAATAGTTTTTTTATTTACCTCCCCTTTAACCCAAAAACACTCTTTTGACACCAATCCTCTTCTAGGTTACATAATAATAATTATAACCGTTTTTCTTTGACGAGAGGTTGGCCATTTGAAAAATAGCTGGATGTATATACATTTTCCATACTCGGACAATTCCTGCCCATTGTATATTGACCTCTTGACCCAAGAAAAAAAAACAGCAATACATTCAGACACCAATCCACCATAGTCGTGCTATTACCTTTAAAATGGCGGCCATTTTCCGAAATGTTGTTTTGAAATATGCAATTGCCATCACTTTATTTTGTCATCACTGTTTTTCATGAACTCCACCACCAAATCAATTTCGTTAGCTTGTGATAAGCAAATGTTACTTAATTCCGGCCCTGGTTGGTAAATCTAAGGCCCTTTATTCAACCTGATTCTGCAAGCACTATAGTACACATGCGAATATATAGCAAGGTCTCTGTGGTTTTTAATTTAAAGAAAAAAATTATCTATGATTCCTTTTACCGATAATTTATCCAAAAATGGTACGTAATATTAGAACAAAAAAATCTTTGCCTAATTATATACACGAGCAGGTCGACGTGGTCAGAAACTAGCAAGGCCGAAATACACACTCCCTCGCGATTTATTCGCGAATGGATCTGTTTATTTTCTAAGCAGTTATCATTTGAGTTCCGTCCTCATGTGTCATCCACTACCACTATCTTCATCCTCATCAGCTTCATACTTATCATTATCTTAACATTAAATTTGTTTGTCGTCTTCTCGTTTTGTGATTGTTATTTTTCATTATACACTTCACTCATCATTTATTCCGCCATGTGTCCCAGGATGGGTGATGGTGCCTCGTCGCCCTCACTATTTCAGCTATTGTTGTCTGTTATGACCTGTGATTGCAGCCATTGCGGCAGTTGTCTACATGCTTCGTGGCTTCGCTCTGCTGAAGCTACCAATGCGTTTGGTCCTGGAGCGAATTGTGCCATGGAACCCAACTACCTATCGGTTATTGCAAATGGCCAGTTTATATGGGATTCCAAATGGCCGTACATCTATGGGGGTTTTTTGGGGTTTTCCAAATTTCTGGATTTTAGATAAAACACAGAAGGAACCAGTTGATTGGCCATTTTTTCCGCCGGTGACGTCGTAATATCTTATAGTTTTGGCGCTCTAGCTTAATTATTTAGCTTAGGTTAGGGTTTAGGGGTTACTTTCAACTTTCAACGCAGTCAAGTAATCTTTTCTCAATTGCATTACAAAACTGATAGTCATAACTTCCTGAGCCAAACTCATCCTACTCTCACAATTTTAGATTTTTTCAGAATCAAGGCTCCCCCAAAAAAGTTCCTTCATTTTAATCTTTACTTACATCCAAGGTCGGCTCGCATGTATGCTCGACAGGGTAAGCATCTTGGTCTCGCATATACTACCACACTTGAATGAATTCCCCCAACAATCAGTCAATCACTCCCTCACATTAATAACATTACTTTACCCATAAATGTAAGGGAAAGAGAAAGAAGTGCTGGTAATTTGTGATGGGTTCCCCCAAAGGAACAGAGATAAAAAAGAAAATCGGTAATCCGGGAAGAAATTTCGACGGCTAGAGGTTTCATGTCATAATTTAATACGTATTGTATGGCCAATTAATAGTCCACATATCTCAAACAAGAATTTTAGCAGTTTTAAAAAAGAGTATTGACAGGTGTATTTTTTTTTAAAGGTATTGTTTTTATTTGTGCATGTAACTTGCAAATTTCTTTTTCAATTCCAGACATGAACTATTCGTTTGGCAGCCGAATTGAAGTCCGAGATAATCAAAGTGCAAAAATTATGTGAATATATTGAAATTATTTTTAAAAGCCAGTATTTTTTATTGAGAAGTTTGTAAGTCGGGATGGGGTTCTTTCAATTTTTGTAATTAAGTTACCAAGATACACAGTTAAGCATATCGTTAAGTTTTTTTTTCTTCTTTCACACCAGATCATCAACTTCTTACCACCCACTTTTTGACAATATGTTCATGTTAAAACACAGATGACATAGACCGTTGTCAATATGACGTCAGCACCAGACATGTTGGTGGACAAGACGCATACAATCCAGGACTACAATACTTAAGCTGTCAATCGACCTGTTTATCGATTGCACAGGATCATTGACAGTCATGTAAATTGTATGTTCATTAATCCACCAACTTGCGGCTATTGAATGCAGCCTAAATCAGCGGTTTTTCTGCCATTCCTCTTAAAAAGTTTCCACTACCGAATCTGTCTCTGTCATCAAAGCAATCAGATGATTATAGTAGTATTAGCTTGTCCCTACCGATGATGAGCGGAAGCTCTTGTCTTGATTGTTAGTATCCTGATAGCAGTGAGCCATTGATGGCGATTAGCTTCATCCTTCGGAATTTGCTTATGAGGGCTATCCCCTTGTCATATGGTCACATTAATGCGTTAATGGCTGTGAGTGACGTTATATGTGGTGCCGATGTCTTCTTATTTTAGGACAAGACCCTGTTTGAAGTTTCTTTAGTGAAAAAAATTTCTACTTGGGTAAAAATAAAAATTTTTATAAGTCTACTTACATATCAGCTGATATTTTAGTTAGGCCCGGTTTGGTCAAATTGAAAAAATTTGTCATTAAGCATTCTTGTCCAAATTTCTAGTCTTTTTTTAGCCTTTGGTAATTTGTGACCTGTCTTTAATCTTTTTTTTACACTGCAAAATCAAACATGTCATTTTTATCCGGAAATTCAACACCATTGTGATAGCGAGTCATATGATATTGGGTGCTTAGTATTTTAAATCACCGTTTAGGCACTAGGTCCAGGTAATTTATGTCATTGGTGGAGAAGAGGGAAGTAGTGTTTATAGCCTGTTTATTCTGTAGAAAACAAGTAGTCATATGTTTGAATATGACTCCACATCTATACTTGCCGTACAGATTAGACAATACTAATTCAAATATCAATACAGTAATTTTCTAATATTTGAAAACAATTCTGAAGTGTCGCCGGTCCCCCATCATATTATTCATCTACTAGCACATCCTACCGGTCTCTAATTTCCGCCCCACCGTTTCACGCCTCGTTCTAACCCTTATTATACGCTGCAAGTCCCCTCCCGCCCCTTGTCCTCACCCCTTGTCTACGCCTACTCCGCCTTACACTTACTCCAACATCGATCCCTCTGCTAACCCTCTCACTCGCCCCTCACAACATTACTTCCATTCCCCCCACTTCTCTCCCTTATCTCTCACTACATTCTACCCGCCCTTTCCCCTCTGTACCTCCCGTTTCCCTTTTTCTCTTTTTTCTTACCTCCCCATTCTCTGACCATTCCCTATTCCTCCCGTCATTCCTTATTCGTTACTCCCGTTCCCTTTACTCTCTGCCTATATCCTTATTACCCTGCATCGACACTTTCAACCAATGTCCTCGCGGGTTTATCTACAATTCTATGGCAAAAACCAGGAAAAATCTATTTAGTGAAAGGCCAGGCACAATGACATCAGTTTATCCACATTCCACCTGGGGCGTGCCTTTAGCACAGATTTTGAAAGCACCTTGCCGTGGTTGCCTTGGATTAGTCTAAGGTAAAACGAAAATATGTGGAACTGTATTTTTGTGAAAATTTCACTAGACAATTTGCAACCAAGGTTTTCTAAATCAAAATTGTCTGAGGTTCCAAAAATGTGTTCTTGGATTGAATTTTAGGGGTGAAAGGTTTACACTGGTTATACAGGTGGGACAAATATAAAAGGGGGAAAATGTGTTTAAAGTATACCATCTCATGTTCAGTACCTTAAGGATTACCGAAAACGGTATAGTTTGCCCTACTGAGTGTTTCGGACAAGAGTTAAAAGGTAAACGGGTTCAAGGTCACACTGGGGGTAAAATTTCAGATTCATCGGTTTGTTCAAAAACGGGTGCCAAATGTTTCGTCTTATGCTACAGGAGCCGAAAAATAAAGGCGAGTTGTCGATGACGTTTTGATGATAATTAGGAGGGCAAATATGGCCATGGTCCACAGGGGTCATGGGAGACAACCAGTCATATATCTAAAAGGTTCACTTTGAAAGGTGAAACACGATCTATATACATTCTTATTATATGGACCCAATGAACATTTAAAACCAGTTTCAACAAAATCGGACATTCTATAAATAATTGACCTGAACTTTGCTGAGCCTATTGTACTAAAACAATAGGTCGTAAATATGGCAAACTATACCTTTTTAGAACATTATGGCAGCCGAACAGATGGTATAAATTTTAAAAACAATTTAAACACTTTTATTGTTACCCTGTACAAATTTGCCCACTTATAAAACACCCCAAGACATATTTTAAAAAAATGACACCATGATTTTAAGATTCTCCCTGAAATGGTATTGAAAAAAACATCGGTGTCAAAATGTATATGAAAAAAAACTTAAACCAAAACATCCTTACATTTCCCCATGTTTACTATACCATTGGTATTGACAGAAAAGCTATGTGGGACCTAGCAGGTGGAAGGTGGATAACAACGGTGATGTCATTGTAACAAACTAGCACACTGCAAGGGTGTGTTGATTGGAATAGCCTACCATTGGTATTGAATAGAAAGCTATGTGTCTATGCCAGGTGGAGGGGAGTACGACTGTGATGTCTTTGTTACCCAAACTAGCACACTGACAGGGTGTGTTGCTTTGGAATAGCATTACCATTGGTATGACTAGGAAAGCTATGTGCCTATGCCAGGGGGAAGGTGGATTAAAACTATGATGTCATCGTACCAAACTAGCACACTGACAGGGGTGTGGTGCTTTGGAAAGCTACCCTTTGTATTGATAGAAAGCTATGTGCTATGCCAGGTGGAAGGTGGATTCGACTGTGATGTCTTTGTACCAAACTAGCACACTGGCCAGGGGGTGTTTGCATTGGAGAGCATACCATTGGTATACTAGAAAGCTATGTGTCTATGCCAGTTGGAAGGGGGATGACGACTGTGATGTCATTGTACCAAACTAGGACACTGCCCGGGTGTGTTGCTTTGGAATAGCATACCATTGGTATTGATAGGGAAAGCTATGTGCCTATGACAGGTGGAAGGTGGATTAACGCTGTTGATGTCCGTTATAAGGCGTTGCACTAAAATAGATGTTCCTCGGTTTGCCAAGAAGTGTACACATCTAAGCTGAATTACTGTCCATATGATATTTTTAGCAAAATTGCATGAAATTTATCATTCTTTATATAAACTGTGTAAATGAAGTATGTGTACTCTGGCCAGTGAGTTAAAAAGTAAAATGTTAGGATGATTTTTGTGTAGCGCCCTTAAGGCAGGGAAGACAACATAGGGATCACTTTGTCAATATTGAGTCTGTTATGTTGTCTGTTGTGGAGGGTCTGTTGTTGTGGAAAAGTGTAACAGTTGGCCTCTAATAGTTGCATAATTCGGAGGGAATTTTAAACCAAACTGGAATCATATAGAAACATGGGGCCTTATTTGCTGTGAGGTCAAAGGTCACATACAAGGTCAAGGTCACATACCAAGGACCAAGTCATGTGAGGTCAAGTGTAAGATGGGTATAAAAATGTACAATTGACTACATTGAAAAGTTGAAGTCATATGAACCAAACTGAGTCATAGGTGCAGCCATGGATCCTCCTTGTTATTGAGGTCAAGGCACAGCAGGCAAAGGTCATTTGAGGTCAAGGTGTAAGATAGGCTGAAAATGTAAAAATTGACTTCAATTGGAAAGTTGCATTCAATTGGAACCAAACTTGAGTCATAGGTGGGCATTGGATCCCTCATTTGTTGATGCAGTCAAAGGTTACATGCCAAGGTCAAGGTCATCGAGGCCTATAATTTACAACCACGATGGCAGTCATTAAAAGTTTTCACTGATTCGATTTGTTTGAGGTTTTATGCTTTAGGCCAATGAAAGTCAAATGTTATGTTTCCCGAACATTAGCAAATCATAAATGGGCATCTGTTTCATTTTCATTATTCCAATTTTTGCTAGTAACCGTCATTTCACAACCTTCATCGTGTCTAATCTACAAATATTGTGTCCAAAACAACACCCGACATTAAGAAATTATTTGTGAAGTGTCTTTGGTTTAAAACCTACTAAAAATCATAACACAAGATGTGATTAAAAGAAGAAACCTTGATTCTTTAAAACTACAAAATAATGAACTTTTAAGGGATTTCAGCATCTTCAAACGCGGGCAGAAAATCTAAACGCGGGAGGGTTACGGGAAACTAACAAGGACTTTCATACGCATCATCCAGGATAATCAATACAGGGTGTGGATTGAGGCCGAATCTTTTCATTCCCAAATCTTATTATTAAATCTTGGCATACATTTATATAATTTGCATTTATGTACATGTATTAATTATTAATATTTCACGTTAAATCTTTCAATGGACATAGATTCATAGCTTTTTATATAAAAATGAAACATCTTTGGCTAAAATTATACATATTTGAAAACTTTTACTAAACATGAAAAAAATTAACTTAAAGCATAGTGGAAAGGTCTACAGGCATCACAAGGCAGATCGTGTAACATGCAGCAACCAAATTCGTTCATAGTACTGGTAGGGGTGGCATAGCTACAGTTTTCTCTGGGCAATTATCCTGATAATGCCCTATATATACAGAGCAAAGCATAAGGCAGCTTTCTGAATGTAAAATTAAAATTTAATGAACATAATTACAGGCAAATAGCTGCTTGATATGTCTTATTTTTTAACCAGCAGTAAGCATGCATTCATGTTGGTTCAAAGCCTGTGCCCTTTTACACCACCTTATTGATGTAGAATAATAAGGCATTTGAGCATTTGTTGAGCATTTATCTGCCCAATTATTGCTTTTTTGGTAAGCATTATATCACCTATAAGTACAATGCAATAACAAAGATGGATTGGTTTAAATCATAGCCATTGTTGCATTTGATACTTATGTAATCAAGATTAATAATAAATCACATTTTTTTTCAAATTAAGGCACATTTTGGACAATTACTTTATATGGGATTATAAGTCAAATTACACATAGATCGATAAATGCCTAATGGACATGCATTAAAGCATATCAATATTTTCCATATACCGTAACTCAAAATGTAGCATGATAGTAGGGTCATATGTGAATCCTATTCTTAAAGTTTGGGGAAGAAGGTTTGAAATGTTTTTCTATAATTTGAAGGGTGCTGAATCAGAATTTCGGAGCCAACCTCTAAAAAAATGTGGGGAACATTGTAAGGTAAGGGGGTACAATTAGTGCAGGGGTAAAAAATTTGAAATCAAGTCAGAAAAAAATTGTGTTTAAAAGTTCACCAATGTATTTGTCTCAAGGAATTAAAAAGGTATAGCTTGTCTAAGTTTGACCTTTTTACACGGCTACAACCCTGATAAGTTTCAAGGTCATCCTGGGGTAACAATTATCCAATGCTCAGATTTTGTTGAAACTGGTGTCATAGTATTGTTCTGGTCAAACTGAAACAGAAAATGCATTTTAAAACTCTTTGGGTGGCAGCTCTACATATAACTTTGAGGTCAAGTTTTGGTCACCCCTATAAACCATGCAAACCCTTATTACATTTTGCCCATTAATTATGCAACAAAATGGCAAACATTGTAAAATTAGGCAACACAAGCAATTTTACACCAGTTTCAACAAATCGGGAGCATTGGGTAAGTTTGGACCAGGATGACCTTGAACCTTAATAGGGCTGTACGTGTGTAACTGAAGGTTAGAACCTATACAGACTACACTTTTTAATCCTTATAACAAGACATTTAAACACTATTTGACCGGATTTCAAAATTTACCCTGTATTAATTTTACCCCCTTATTTTACAAAAAATCTCCACATTTCTCAGAGGTTGAATCCAAACATTCCAATTCAACACCCATTAAACTAATGAAAAACATCTTCAAACCTTCTTCCCCAATCTTTGAGCATACGATTCTCATTTTTAACCCTTACTATATATAAAGCATTGTAATATCTTGTACACATAAATACCCTCTGTATATACCCCCAAATTTGCTTCCTAGCTTAAGGGGAAATTCTTGAAAATATTTGAAATCTGAAAATTCTTAAATTTTTCTGCAATATAAATAAATTGTTTAATATAACCAGTTTACATATTTATCACATATTGTGATGGAATTTATCAATTCCATCACAAACAGTAAAAATCATCACATATAATTAAAGCTCAACTGAATCTATACTTCGAATTCTCTTTCAGCCATTTGTTCAAATAAAATGTTGAGCAACTATTCTAAAATATATTTCAAGCATACGTAATGAACATGTTGGAGGTTCCTATATAACATTGTTTTATGTAGCACTTAAAAAAGAGGACATGGTTTAATAAACAACCACTCAAAATCTAAGAACTTCTATTCATTTTCTATGTATGATGTGGACTTGAGAGTTAAAATGCTAAAATAAAACAAAGCAACAACTAAAATTTACAATGACTACAACTGCTAAATCCATAGGCTGGTTTTCTGAAAGGGAGCCTAACTTTAGACCTGGGTTTAAACCAGGGTTAGTCCTACATGAGTGGACTTTTTCTTTCCAACATACTCTAAAAATGTGATGTAACAGGCAAGAAAAAATGAGGAATTTTCTCACCTGTTACATTTAACTTTCACAGTATTTTGAAAGGAAAAAAGGTCCACTCATGTAGGACTAACCTGGGTCTAAAGTAAGACTCCCTTTCAGAATACTAGCCATAAAGATTAAAACCTACAACCTAATAAAATGACTGTTATATACCCCTGTTTCAAACTGATACAACTAGTTCTAGTTTAATTTATTTACAGATCATTCACAAGTGTTGACTTTTTCACTTGCAGATAGGTATAATTTTGGAAACAGTACTCTCATTACAATGAATTGAAACCAAGGAGATGCCATTTTTTTAAGTGGAAGAATGAGGCCGGAGGCTGAGTTCTTCCATGCAAAAATAATGGCATCTCCAGTTTGAATTCATCGTAAAGAGTACCAGTTCCCCAAATCCGATGAATTCAAATTTTAAAACTAACATGACTACTGCAAGTTATTACAGTCAGTCAGCATAATCTTAAGGCTTTATGAGTATCAATCATTTTGATACAGCCATTATCCTCTCCTACTCAAGTTATGTATAATAAAATGCCGATTTTTTTTTTTTTTTGCATACATAAACCTTTGGCAATTTCATTTCGTCCAAGCACCATGTGTCCCTCCCACCATAAAATGTACATGTTTATTTACTCTGTTGTTTGTATTAACAATGTCTCATTACAGTGGGATTAAAATTACTTGGACAGGAGAAAACGCACACCTCATGTAAGCGCAACAAGCTACACGGAGGTTCGGAGCATTCTTCAACCAATTACGCATCACAAAACGAGGTGCGATGTTCCTCCTGGCTCACGCAGTCCACGCTCGCGTGTTCCATTCTGTCCAACAAATTATTAATCAAATTGTAAGTAGGATGGGGATCCGTCATTGCATTCTAAAATATGCAAATCAACTGATTGTAATACTAATTAATATCCTGCATTCCATTATCAAACTAAAGAGCACCAGGTCTTTCTACATGTATATGGGCTATCATTTCACAAATTTCAAACTGGTCTCATCACTTATGGATTTGTGGGACAAAATATAGATATTTTGAATGCACAAATAAGACTCACTCATTCATATGCAAAGCTAAAAAAAACTCTTCTCCATGGTTTTGTTGAATGGAGGTTTAAATTGTATATAACTCAGGGTAAACAATGGCACTATACAGTTAAACGTTTTGCCTGGCCTACAGTTAATAGTTTTGCCTGGCCTTAAAAGAAAATGCTGTATGGTTTGATAGATTATGACAATAAACCATTTGTGAGGTGAATGTTTGACTAATTTTGGCATGATGTAATAAAGCTATAAACTTTCCAAATATTATAATTAGTGGACAGGTTATTGTCAAATTCCAATGGTAATTAATAATAATAACAATCTTGATATAGTGCCTAATGCAGAGGCCTCTAGGCACTCCAAATAAAAACCTTTCTCAATTAAGAGTATATTACTTTGAAGCTCTTTGATGGGCACTTTGAACTCTTGGATCATAGAATGGGTATTTGGGAAGGGCTGGGTCCTACTCGCCATCCTCTTGTTGAGCTGCTGCCACCATTTTGCCAAACATAGAGTCTGGTTTGGCAAGTAGATTGCCTGGCCTGTCGAATTCAGCAACCTGTAGAGATCACAATACGTAAATTTTTTCAATGTTATGATATTCTGCAAGTTCCCTTAAACAGCTGTGAGTATCTACGGCGGTCCGGTAAGTATTTCACACAGTGTAGTCTGTGTCACAAACTGCGAAAGATATTATCTAAATTAGTACTGTGTGAGAGAATAACGTTATCGGTCCGTCATAGCGAATGTATGCAATGAAACTAAATCCGAAATATCTCGGGAAAACGAAGGGGTTCTATGGAGATTTTTGCATCAGAGGGTCTGTTACTATGTTTTGTTTTGAATATGTATCGTAATTGGGTCTGAACCTATAGAACCTAGCGAGAAAATTGAACGTTTTTGTCGGGTACTTCGGTGCTCGCAGACACCAAAAAGTGAACACGCAATCGCTATGGGCTGCATCCATTTTTCCCACAATGCCTTTCGGTATTCCAGTCTTGAGAATTTTCAAACGCTGATTTCAATTTACGCCAACTTTTTTTTAAATTTTAGAAACAGGATTACGTACTTACCGGACCGCTGTAGTGAGTATCTGAATTTTGAATCAGCAGGACATACCGGCCTGTTGAATCCGAGATGAGGATATACTAATATTAGTCTAAATTTGATACTGCTTAAGGCATACTAGCCTAACTTTTATATGCCAGTCAGGCATAATGGTTTAAAGGTGCAACAAGAGATTTCAAGTCATCCCTATTTTTGTGATATGTAGTGATTTCATTAGATTAGGCACTCAATAGATTGCGTACCTTTTATTTCGCTACATAAATAACTTAACATGAAAACAAAAGGTGATTTGTATTATACTTATATTTCAAAAAGAAAACATAGGCTGAATTTTGTATTTGCTCCTATAGGAAATTAGAAATTTCACAATTTTTGTACAAAGAAACAGTTCTCAGCTTAATCCTTTCAGATGGGGATGTTTTTGATAGAAAGCTTTACACCAGTGCAAAAATCAGAATTTTCACATTTTTTAGGAACATCTGTTATTTGAAATCTCTCATTGCACCTTTAATGTTTTATGCTCACAAATAAGTACTTTATCCTGCACCAAACAATCTTACCTTTCCATCATCCATGACAAGGACCTTATCTGAATCCATGATTGTGTTCAGTCTGTGTGCAATGGTCAACATTGTACAGTCAGCAAATGCTTCACGGATAGTGGCCTGGATCAGGCTATCGGTCTCTGTATCAATGGCAGCTGTAGCTTCGTCCAACATCAGGATCTGTGATTAGGGGAGTGACAGTCATGCAACAATACGAATTAAGGCTATACAATACCTCTGACCTCATCCCTGAACACCCCATATCGAGGGTTGACAATCAGAAAGCCTTAACTCAAAAATACTGCTTTTGAGAAATGTGATGTTTAATATTTTCTACTAAGCAAATCTATTCATTACTCAAAATGTAAACATCTCATAAAGCTCATATATGGTACTGTAAGCAAACATTATATAAACTTTAGTAAACAAAGAACAATTTTTAATTATGAACAGCAGAATTAAAGAAATTCTTTAATATTTCTTTAAGTGCTGAGTTACGTCCTTCTGATGGTTAACTGAAAACGGTAATCTGTGAGTTACATCTTCAATCATGACACATTATTTCAATCAGATGTTTAAGCATGTCATCCCTTTGGAATGTTTTAAAAGAAATCATCAATATAAGTGGGATAGGGAGCTAAAAAGCTGTTGAAATTCTGGCAATTGTGCAAGCTATGAAGCCTCAACTCATTGTTTGGCCAAATACAGTTACCATCAGAAGGTCGTAACTCAGAGTTGAGGCTTTCTGTTAGTAAACAAAGTGTGCACCTTTGAGATGTGTTGAAGTGTTATTTTGCTTTATAGGCAAGAAGTAGACTTGAGTTAAGGGTTCATGGTTTTCAGAATCTGTAGGTGTTACCGATTTTTTTGGTACCAAAACCTCAAAATCACCAAAAAGTGAGTTACGTCCTTCTGTTTGTCAACCCTCGATATGGCCTACTCCTCAAGGATCATTTGGCACAATTTTGATAAATACCCTGCCGTGCGATTTATGTGTAAGAAGCACTTGATGATGCATTTTTACACAATGACCCATAAATGATCTGTGATGTCTTATCCCTGAACACCCCATAAGACCCACCCATCAAAGATAATTCAGAAGGACATCGTTGGATAAGGAATGAAGGGCGCCCTCTATAGTTTTCATGAGAACGGATGAACTTGAAACATTTTGTATTATAAAGCGACATGCTCAAAGTTTACCTTTCGCTGGTTTAAAAAAAATCATACTTTACATAACTTATGTAAAGTTATAATACAGGCTTCAATGGGCAATTGGAATTTCCACATTTGAACCCTTTCCCCCCAAGAACCACAATGTCGCTTTTCAAGCATGTGCGCTATATTATTTTCCAACAAATATATGAGTGGCATTCTGGTTCTTGGGGGGAAAGACCTCATTTTTGCATTTTTGTTTTCTGGGGGGCCGGAACACTAAATGGAATTGCCAAAAACAACAACAACCTATGCATACAAACCATACCACATCACTATGCGGTAAGGCATGATAATCTACCAAGGGAGTTCAGTAGCTGTGGATGAGCACAAGTTCACAACAGCCGACCATGCATGTCCTGGGTATCATAAATCATACAAGGGATGTATTTGCTCAATACAATGATGAATGAAAGCTATTGAACTGCGCCATGAGAATTGTGATTTTATTAGCTTATATATAGTTAACTTATTCATGATATAAATAGCGCGGTCATGGGCCATTGTGTTGTATTCTAGAGTCTGCTAGATGGTTATATAATCCAAAGGTATTTGGGTATTGTTATAAAGGGCTGCCTCATGTAGCCTCTTTGTAGCTTATGAAGGCTCCATAACAAAGGGCAGGTATGCAAAATCTTCCTGTTTCTTCATATAAGTAATGGTCATTGAAATGGAGGCATGCTCTAAGCTTTGCTTTTTCCAGAGAGCATGCCCCTGAAGTTTCTCAGACTTTTCTCATTTCTTCTTGATACAAGTGTATTTTGGGGATACATGATACAGTAGTTGTAAAACACCAACTTCAAATTAATGGTGAAATATAACTATGATAATTATAGAGGGCCTCCTTCTCTCCTTATCCGGCGATGTCCTTTGCATTTTATACATTTTACACAACTTCAAATGACCTCTAGATGACCTTTGATCTCAACTCTACACACCCCTTGTTATGTCCACTACCCACTGATCATCCCCAAATTAACACTAAAATCTATCAGACTATACAAAAAGCAGCATTTACAAAGGATGGATGGATGGATGGATGGATGGATGGATGGAGGGAGGGAGGGAGGGAGGGAGGGAGGGAGGGATGGATGGAGGGAGGGAGGGATGGATGGAGGGGTGGATGGAGGATGGATGGAAGGATGGATGGATGGAGTTATGGATGGAGGGATGGACAGACATACAGCACTCTGACACTGAACTTTTCTGATAGTTTTCCAAATAATGTTTAAAGGTGCATTTCGTGATTCCAGCATCTTCTGTTTTATTTATAGTTCATAGATAGCCTTGAGGAAAAAGGGCTTATTCACAATTTGAGTTGAGCCGATCATGCGTTTTTGTGTTATGAACAAATGTTGTTTCCCACTGCCCATAGGCCACTGTGCTGTAATTCTGTCCGTTTTACGGTCAGAAAAAATCAAAGTCGAATTTCTTACAGATATGACCGAATTTGCACGTAAAGATTGGGCACATGGATTTACTAATGGCCATAACAGTTCAGATTGATATAAAATCTCAACTTTTTTTGAGGGTAAGTCGGGGACGAGTTTGTGGATCACAAAAATTGCCCCTTTAATTAATTTTAACCTGACCACACGCAAGTGACACACAAGTGACCCCGGATACCTTAGATCTCTTATCCTTCAGGGCCAGTACGGCCCCTTCCTTGAGGATCATACTTTACAAAATTTGGTAATGAATGCCCAACTATTCTGTGCAAAAGTATATAGCATTTTAAATTTTTAATTTAAAATAACTCAATATGGACCAACTCTACTAGAATTTCAACAAATGAGCTAAAATTGATCTGTAGAAACCTTTGACATTTAACCCCTGGGAACCCTACACAACCAACTCCTTGAGGATCATCTAAGCCAACTTTAGTGAATGCCAGCCAGTTCTTGCAAAATGCAGCATATAATTCCAGGGGGGGCGGCCAAGATAGCGTCGTTTTTGCCGTTCCCATAGGTTTAGCACGTAATCACGAAAAACTTTACAAAATATTCTAAGTCGAAAATATGTTTACTATCAATATTTTGCCCCCCCCTCCCCCAAAACTCAAAACCGTTGGAGTTAAGAATCAACTCAGTGTAAAGTATTTTTTTGTTGAAAACGGTACAAACGGGATCCATTTTTAACGAGGCTGGTTTTTGACCTCATGTTCAATCGCAGGGTCAACGACTTTTATAGCTGCGGACATGACCAGGCCCGGTACCGTTTAGCCTATGCACCACCGTGGAAAGATTCGGACCTGAGTAGCAATCCTCTCATGTCAGGTTCTTAAAAACGATTTGATGTAGTTTTACCAGCACAATTATGCACACCGACTAAAGAAGGCAATTTAGATCGGTCGCACTCCGTACGGGAATTCCCACCGCCAATCACTGATCTATTTATAAACGCGCCACAGTGACTTCACTGTTCAGGCTCGTCCAATGACTCGTTCGGCAGTTTTGCGATATCCTGAATGAAGATTGGCCGCCACCGCCTGTTAATTTCAAATGGACCTCCAAATTACCTATAGGTAGCATTTGCTCTCTTATCTAAAAAAACCCCGTATCCCCTACTCCTTTCAGAAATTTTGAGCAAATTTGGTGAATTTACTGAGTAACATAAATGACCCATAGAAGATTACTTCAATCCCAGTATTCAAGAATCAATTTTCTGAGAACTTTCCTGGGACAAAAAAAACATTTTTAAATAATGACCTCAAAGGATCCCTAACGACCTTGACCTCTCCATCTCAGAACACCCCAATGATTGCTTTGGTCCAAACCCTGTCGATTGGTGTGAAGTATACGGACAACACTAACATCATCTTTTTTTACCTGTTTTTTTCTCTCTAAGACATCTTTTTTTTTTCTCTTTCACCAACCTCGCTTACCACTATCTGTTCTCCACCACCCTGTCCCTCATCCCGCAATTCCCTCGGTACTTCCTTCTTTACTTTGACTACGTCTTTGTGCATACGTCTCCCATCTTTGTACCTTCGCCCACCAATTAACCTATTTTCTCTGCCTTCTTCGGATGCACACGGTTCGTTCTGACATTAGTTTGACCCTCCCCTCTCGTCCATTATTCTACTCTCTGCTTTTTTACCCTTATTCTTCTTCGTGCCTATCTATCCCCGGTTCTCTTTTTCCTTTTCCATTCTCTTCTCCTTCTTTTACCTTCACCTTTTATACATGCTATGCTCTGTCCGGTAGCTCCTTCTATCTTTTCTCCTTACCACTGACTTCTCTTCCTTTTTTGCACATCCCCCAGCTCCCTCGTTCTCCTTCTCCCTTCCTTGTTCCTCCTCTTTTGTTACCCTTCTTATTATTTCTCTTCCTTGGAATTTTCTACTTTCGTTTCCCGTATTACTCGCCTTTTCTCCCCTTCTGCTTTTTTCCTTGTTCCCCCCCCCCCCCCCCCCCCCCCTGGCCCCCCCCAACTTTTAATCTGACGATGAATTTCATCAGCTGGGCACAATATGGTTGCTCCAAAATATCTATTCACTATTCCATCCAGTAATTAGCAGGTTTGGTTGAAGAAAATGGTCCTTAGGAGGAGAGAAAACCTGCGAGATCGAGTATGGACTGGAAAACCAAACACACATGAAATCAACAGGCCCAACAAGGGTCGAACCTGCAGTGGTGCGGAGCGAGGGAAGACCCACTGCCACTAACCGATGCCCTTTCCTATAAGGCCGACTCAGAGAGTTACGAGGAGGGCGCCCTCAATTACAAAAAAAAACAGTTTTGCATGTACATAATGCGTGTCCATTATACTTAGCCACTGTGTGAAATTGCTAAGCTTAAACGAATTCCTTCATATAGAAAATCACAACTTTGTTATAAAATTCCGGATTCCGGAAGTTTGTTATACCACAGTATCCTATGGGAACGTAAGACTCACATATTGTTTATGCCATCAAAACGAAAAATCCGATTCATCTCAAATTCGGAATTGTGCATTTTAGGTTACTAACTTTAGTTCTAGTGACTTTTTTCAGTATTACACAAAAAAAATAATATTTCGGAAAATCTCTGCGTCAGACTTTAATGCAAACTTTATGACATTATAGCAGTACTGGCTTTTCCCATTTACCTGGCTTTCTTACCAGCTGGATGACCTCAAAACCTTTGACCTCCCGATTTATTCTGTGCTCAGGTCAGCAGTCCATTTGAACCAAATTTGGTAACTCATAGAAACATTTTTTGGACAAATTGACCCCAGATGACCCCCTTAAGGTCAATATGAAACAATGTTAACAAACCTAGACTGTCCATACCCTACATTTCATGCCAAATATCAGCCCCCATATGTCAAAGCATATAAAACGAAACGTAGCCTGACAGACAGATCTGCTTTTTAGTAGTATAGGTAGATGTTTACAAACTTTAGGTTGTGTCCTTTGATCACCCTGGTAACCTTAGCCCCTACCTTGCTATTTCTAAGCAGTGCTCTAGCCATACATATAAGCTGGCGTTTCCACCCAAAGAGAAAGTCTCTCCTCCTTCCAGACTGAGCCTCCAGCTGGTTCTCAATGCTTCGGATCTGTCAACAGAACCCAGTGTCTAGTTATTTGAGGCCTGGTTGTCAGAAGAGGCATATAGGTTCTTCCCCAATGCTTTACTTCCAATACAATTTTGCACTATCGTCACATGAGGTTTATAGCGTCGTTAAATTGCAAGATTGGGATGAGGTTCTGTTATTGTTTAGGTACTTTTTGTCACTATAAACTATGTGAAACTGGTGCAAATTGTTCGGAAAGATCGTCACATGAGTTTATAGCATTTTAAATTGCAAGATTGGGATAGGTTCTGTTCATTTAGGACTTTTTGTCCCTATAAACTCATGTGAAACTGGTGCAAATTGTCACTGAAAGAAATGTATTGTGGGAAGAATACTCCACCAACTCCAAAGTTGTCAGCATTGGTCAATTGGTTTCGCCCCAGATAGCATTCTACCATCCGGTCCCACACGCAGAATTCTGATCATCGAAAAATCTCAAAAATCAGATTTTTGATGCCTGTACAATAACAAGTACATCCTAACATAACCTGTAAAAGATAAGGCCAGAGCAACCTAATAAGGATAAAACGGATATTTTAGTTGTTCGTGTCCGTATGGACACTACTTACAACACGCAACTGAATGGATCGAGATTCATATCTTTTAACATGGCCGTTTTCTTCCTTTTTCTGTCAATTCTTCATTTGGAAAAGTAACTTATGAGAATTCTATATCTACTTATTCTTCACTTTTAAGCTATTCTTGCCAATTTTAAATATTTTGACTCTTTCGGATGAATCCCTGATATTGTCTTTAAAACAAGTGAGCCAAATCTTGATCCAAAATGCTCCCCATATATCAAAAAGGTGGCCATTTGGAGATTAAATGATTTTTTGTTGGCCGCCAAAAGTGTTCAATTTATTTTTGTA
>JAMKCH010003161.1:0-55374 GCA_023653785.1 Ophioderma brevispina
TCGTGATCAGCATATATGGGTATTACTATGGAACTTTGGCAAAACCTTGCACCAGTATTGTTTATGAGGAACTCCTACTGCAAAATGATTCATGTGGACTAATACATTCATTCCAGCCTCACTACTGAGTGTATATCACTGTTAGAATCCCTTACTACTGCAATTTCTTCTCTACAGTCCACTGTTTGATATGCTATCCTCCCTGACTACTCAACAGAAACTGGACATTCAGCCGGATAACAGCATCTAATTCCGGGTTCGGATTTGTGCATCCTCAAAATTGACAGTATATCTTTAATGACAACATAGGACTTGAATTAACTGTCGCAATGATGAGAGGACTCCATCTATAACACGAAAATGAACTGTGTATTCTTGCAAGGAATTTCATCTCAACTATTCAGCAACTTAGGAGGATTTCTTGCAGAAACCAGCAAAATCGGACCGTAATGACTTTGACTCTGAACTTAAGCAAATGTTTTTGACCAATCCCATTTGAATTCAATTGTCCAGAATGACATTTACAATCTATACTGGTTATTTGCAGTGATAGTAAGAATTGTTTGTTATGATGATGTTAAATCTAAGACTTTTCTAAAACAATACCACATAGTACTTGTGGCAAATGTCTCGTAAATTATTAATGGCAACTCTAAATCGTGTGGCATCTGTACACTTGATTTCATTTTACATGTATTAATTCTCATCCAGCAAGTAATAACTTTGGTTTTGTGATAACTGTTTTTTTTTTTCGTGTATCTAATGAGAATTTTCCTTTTCAGGAAAATTTTATTGACTTATATTGTAAGTTACCAAAGGTTTCAAATTCATATAGATATTCCGTATATAGTCCTCCTAACAAGGTGATCTTTAAATAGTTGTTATATTACATCAAATATATTGAGTGTTTTCTGTGTGTACTGAAACTTGGTTAAATGATGGTATAAATGACATGTGAGTTTCTATTGAATGGGTACAGTTTATGTAGACTATAAAAAGTACTGTTTCTGAGAGCGATCTTGTTGCTTGGATGGCAGTGATGATGATTCCAAGTGCAGATGTGTACTGTCTTCTGGTATATATATTTGCCAGTTGTCCAAAGATACAACTTTTGTCAACCTTTTCTGGGTCATTTATAATCTGAACGGTTACTGTCCTGTAAGTAATTATAAGCTGCCCTCTGCCAACCTTTTACAAACCGACCATTCTAATACCACCTTTGAATTAATGAAGGCAGCTATTTGAATGTTTGTTCAATTTAAAAGAGCCGGGTCTCGAATCATTTGCGTATTAGTTAATGAAAATGCTTTGAAATCGTGACCCTGGGAAATCGGCACGTGAATGGAATCAATCACAAAGCTATTAATTCTTGTAATAAAATCAATGGAGTGTGGCTCGTTCCATCATTGCAGAGGCCACATTTTATTTTTTATTTTACTACTTTCCTTTTCATAAGATCATCATGGGGTGAGTAAATGTAAGTCAGGGAGACAGACTGATGTAACATGGATGCTATAGTAGATTCAACCCATCGGCACCTCTAGTACTTCTGTCGAGGTGCAGGCATGACTGAGGGGGACATTTGCAGTGGGTGGAAATTTAAAATTCCCCTTAATACCTATGAAACATGTAG
The DNA here is from genome assembly GCA_023653785.1 of Ophioderma brevispina. Taxonomy (NCBI): domain Eukaryota; kingdom Metazoa; phylum Echinodermata; class Ophiuroidea; order Amphilepidida; family Ophiodermatidae; genus Ophioderma; species Ophioderma brevispina. The sequence continues at coordinate 1,634 of JAMKCH010003161.1, forward strand.
TCCGATAGCAGAGAAAATCAATCCTATGCTTTAATAATGAAATCCATTCAAATCAACGTAAGCGAATTTAGAGCTACATTATCTCTCAAAAGATTCTGACTATCTGCTTTTGCTTCAAGTGGTATTCCATGTAATGTCACTGACTTTTGATTCGAACCACAAAAGTCTTTGCACTCTCTTTCCAAAAATGGCAACATGAAAGCCAGATTATCGTAGTTTTTTCATGAAAAGCAGGGTGTAATCGGCCCAAATATTTTCTTTTTCTGTCTCCTCTCCCTAAATCGACGCTGTCCAAACTTTTCTTTCTGGTTGACACGATGAGTTGAATCTACTAGAATAGCAGCGTAACAGATGGATATGGTTAACGTAATTATTTTTGTGGTGGCCTTTTTTCAATCCATAATTCAATTGTATTTTCCCCTTCATTCGGTAGTAGCTCCCTCCATCAATGGAAGGCTTGTCACATGGTTGGAAATCGGGTCTTTGGGAAAATTACACTAAGTACGGTTTCTAGAGAGCGATCTTTGGTGCTTGGATGGGGGATGATGATCAAAGTAAAGATTTCTGTCTTCTGGTATATATTTGCCAGTTGTGTCCAAGATATCCCTTTGTCCACCCTTCGGTCATTTATATGGAAGCGGTCTACTTTCCTGTAAGTAAGTATAATCTGCCCTCTGCAAACCTTTTACAACCGACAAATTCTGAATACCTTTTGAATTAATGAAGCAGCTATTTTGAAGTTCATTTAAAAATAGCCGGGAAATCGAATCATTTGCGTATTATTTGAAATGAAAAGGCTTTGAAATCGTGACTGTGAATCGTCGTCCAGTGAATGGCATCACACAGCTATAATATGTTTAAAATCAATGGAGTGTGTCTAGTTACCATCATTGCAGGCCACATTTATTTTTTATATTTACTTCTTTCATGAAACGCTCAGCCGTGGGGTGAGTAAATGTAATCAGGGACAGACTGATGTAACATGGATGATAACTATCCAACGTATACAATGGTAGGGTTAACGTAATTAATTTTTGTTGGCCTTTTTTAATCCATTAATCATTGATATTTTCCTTGGTAAGAGTAGCCTCCTCTCCATGCTAATGAAACGGCTTGGTCACATGGGTTGGAGATCGGTCTTGGGAAAATACATCATACCCTTTGTTGGAAATGCAGCATTCTTATTTTGTCAGTGACTGCAATAATTAGCCGTCTAATGCAATTTTCTTATCATTTATATTTTCGATTCATCAAAGCATACACATAACATAAGTAGGCACATTACCTAAAAACCACCTATACAACAACAAACAAATAAATCAATTTGTTTTAGTTAATAGAACAATAGAAATAAAGGTGTTGTAGTTCATCTATGGGCTCATAATGATCCTCGTGAGCGGAAAAAAATTAAAAAATATGCGCCATTATTTGTTTTTTTTTCCGACTTCCGGCACCATTAATTAGCCTTACATGGATACTGCTTCCCAAACTTTATTTAGTTAGTTTCATTTTGTTTTAATATTGTTGGACTGTATGCTCTAAAATTATATGTTGATTAAACTAGTCATTTTCTATATCATTGGGACCAAAACCCGCGTGAAAATCCAATAGTCCCTAACCTTTGATTTCATTTTTTTTCATTTTATACTCTGTGTGTCTGTGGAAATGACCAATTTTGTTGCCACACCCTGTGATCTTTGACGTCATTGTGACGCTAATACTTATAAGGTTCTGTTGGAAGCAATAGAAAAACGGAGGACCAAAGCTTATCAACTTGTACCACATAGAAATCATCTATTGCTTTATATAATGAATTCTCGGGGTGTTTACCACCCCACCCCTTAGTAAACCGTGTTACAAAAATAGACTTGGTAAACATCTGTTTTGATGAAAGTTTATTCTGCAAACTATACATCATTTGAAAAAAACTCGCTGTCAGGACAAATTGTATTTTTTTGGGAATTTGTTTGTATAAGCGTTATTGCCCTCTAAATTGTTTAGATTATTTAGATTACCTATTGATATATATACCCCATTTAACTGTTAATTCGTTTTTAAAGTTTGGTTTATATTTCAGTTTGTACATTATTTGTGAAGATAGGAACTAACATGTAATTTGAAATTTAAGAAAACGAGAAAATTGTTTTTATAAACTTGTATAGACCACTTTTATCCTCCAAACATGTTGAGTTATGAAATTCCAGTTACCTTTTCAATATTTTCTGAGCTCATTTTTAGAACAGTTACAGCCAATATTTATTGTGTGTTGCATATGCTACTCTTTTATGATTTTTATATAACATGCACTATAATGTTGTGTTACACTTCTAACGTATATATTTACACCTGAAATTTATGTTTTTTTTCGGCAAAAATGAGTTAAAAAAATATTGGCGACTAATTAAAGTATTTATTTTTAAGGAGCTAAATTTGCAAGAGGTTGTAATTTTCTGCATTCGTTGGGCATTGTGAGTCAGTCTGCGGCTATTCATTACACGAACGATATGCAACGTGAATGTTTCCCATTTAAACAGCTGATACACATACACTGGCCATAAAGATATTGGCAACAATGCCAAAAACGCAATTATATTAACAATGATTTAACATGATCAGGAGTTCTTGACTACACCTTACGTAATTTATTGTCAAGTGGGTTTTTTTTGATAGCAGATGATTTTCCCAGAATCAAGTCTTGCGACAAACGTTTAATTGATTTTTCTTATCCCTTAATATGGCGGGTTCAAGAAGCTGGCTAATGATAACTTGGCCGATGTACTCCAGAAGGAATACAGGCAGAGAACGTCAAAATGGCTGCGAAATAGTCCTACGAGTTTGTCAGGGTCTCTCTAAACTAATGTTAGGGCGAAATTGGGGTGTGGTTGAATGACCGAAATGAAATAATGTCAATAAAAGATTGACACGTCACCACGTTGGACTCCGTAATTTAAATTGGGCAAGAAAGAGGCCACGTGATTACTTGAAAAAACAACTTTTAAATGGCACCGTTGACATTGTGCTGTTTGTCATGTCATTGGAACGCGTAATTTTACACATGATTTACAACCACACGTGAGTTTATCATTAGAATATGCATTTCAGGTGGCTCGGATTTCTCGAATATTTTTTTTTTTTTTTTTTTTTTTAATTTATTGATTTTATCTCTTTTCCGGTCCACACAACCAACCAATGGATTTTCTCCCATAAAAATTTTACGTAAACTTTAATGAACCCGTACAATCCTATTAGTGTCTTTTTGAAGCATATCTTTTGTGTCTGTGCCGTATTCCTCTGGATTGCATCGGCAGGTTATCTTTGCTGATTCCTTTTATCCGCCATATTTAGGAACGTGACAAACAATCAAACGTTTTATTTCACTCTCTTGGATTGGAGGAATAACAACTGTATTGGAAAAACCAACTTTGTAATTGAAATACGTATTGAGTGGTCAAGAATCATGGTATCGTTTTGAAATCAGTTGGTGATTTCGTTTCCTTGCAAGTTGCAATACTTTTGGCCATTGTGTGTGAAGTCGTTTGTATACAAATTTGCACTGTGTGGTAGCATAAACACAATGCAATAGACATCGTTATTTCGTCGTCATCATCGTCTTCATTAATGGCATCATCATCGCCATCGTCATCGTCATCGTATCATCATCGATCAGTAGCATCATTATCGTCGCAAGCTCGTTTTTCCTTATTTCATCGTTATGGCCACCATCATCACCGCCATTCGTTATTCTTATCATCGTGGCATCATCCGTGATATATATCATTTTTAAAATAGTAAAAAACCGTAGCTATTGTAATCTCACCTACAAACATTAGAAATCAATGGGTTTCATGCAGTCGAATACGTATTCGACTCATTCTTTAGAAACAGCGAATCAAACATTTGGGTTTTAACAAATGTCAAATCACATATTCAGTGGCCATTTGAATAAGAAAAAAGCTGTTTCTTGGTATTTAATACTGTCGTCAGTTAGTAACCCATTCATTTTTTAACATACCACACTTTTAAAACAGGCATTTCCTTTATTTCATTTAATTAACGCATTCATTAAAGAAACTCCACAACTTTCAAAACGCCGTTGCTCAGAACTAGCCTTTATTGCTTGATTTCGACAGTATACAGAACCCACGACGATATGATTTCTTAACGCCCTTTCCTTTTAAAGGAATTTTTATTTTTAATTTTGCGAGAGGTCGTGTTTCATTTGAAAATGAACGTCAAAAAGCCAAAATTGTTTGAGTCCAAAATCAATTAGTGATGGAAACTTAATATAATTAAAGGGGGACAGGCTTATTAGTCATTATGCGTTCAGTTTATATTCCACATGTAACTGTCAAAAACATTAAAATTGTTGCTTGCAGCAAGCCACAGTGTTCTAACCGTCCGAACGGCAGTTGAAAAGCAACATTTTTTCCCCGCTGAGGACAGTTCACTACATTTTAAAAAGATATATTAGTTGGTTTGCTTTGAAACTTCGCGAGTGTTGGACAACAGCCACGTTGACACAGAGATGGGTTCCATTTTCAAACGCAAACAGTCGAAGGGCAATTTTTGAGTAAAAGCAATTGTGAAAACAGTGTTTCTATACGGAAATTTGAATGTGATTCAAATCTTCCGGTCCCAAAGTAATTTTAGGGGAAGTGTGGCTAATTTGCATAAATCAAAATGGACGCCATTTTCAAACATTTTTTGTACAAAACTCAAGATTAAGGCTTGTAAAGTCTCTTCTTATGTCTATTCCATAGTTGGTCAGGCTCAGAGAACCAACTAGACCATCGTTCAGGTTATTATGCCATATATGACAAATTAATTTGCAAAAATTTAAACGGCGGCCATTTTGAATTTTATGCAATTAACTGTCAACATGAACCTTAAATTCTATAAGTCATTACACTCACGGAGTGGGAGCAAAGTGTGTTTTTTTACATGCTTGAAAACTACCAAATATTTACACGTTTTCACACTTAAATGAGAGTAAGTCATCATTTTTTTGAGATAGCTATAAAACAATAATGTGGGTAAAGCTAAAATGTTAAGGAAGACAAATAGGCCAACATGTATGTGCATTCTACCGGTGCACAAGTGTCATATAAGGTGGAAAAGTGAAATTTGATGTCAAAAAGTTACAAATTTTGTGGCAAGTCTCATTGTTTACTTCAATACATCATTAGCTTAAATGATTACACCTCATTGAATAGTCATGACTATAATCATGCTATTTCATGGCGGATGCCTAGTTCGCAATATTTCCCTAGGGAAATAGATTGAATGGTTCCCTCAACCTAGTCCCCAGGTCCAGTGAGGGGTAATAAAAACAAATAATACATGGTTTATATCGCGGAAAATAGGGCACACTATTTTCCCTTGGTACTGGTACGGGCCTATCACCCCTCACCATCAGGTTCGGGGTGTGAGGCCCGTGTAGCAGTACTCGGGGGAAAGAGTGCCCTATTTCCCTCTAACCATGTAGTTATTGTATTCTGTTGTAAAAGTAATATGGTCGACCAAAAGGAGCACATTTTCGTCATAACATCCAAAGCCCAACATCCTTTAGCTCTAAAGATTCACAGGGTGAAATGAGAAATAGTAAGCTTTTCCTATGAACCAAAAATGGTTAACCACTTCCGGTAAAATCTGGGGTCCCTGGGACGAGGGCTATTAGCGATCGGGGCATGGACCGTTAATTCCTTGACCTGAAACATATGTAGAGGACACAAGGATGAAGTACAAGCCTTAAAGCTTGAGTAGTACAAAAATGTCAAAATGGCAGACCCATTTTGAATTGTATGCACAGTTAAACTGTTAAGTTGACCTTATGCTATAACTAATGATCTAACTTGCTAATTCCTTAACCCTGAAAACAGTTGTATAGACACAAGAATGAAGTCATAACAAACCCATGGCACCTAATAAGAGGAAGAAGTGAAAAGGTCAGAGTTGTTTTCTTTTTTTTTTTATTGAAGAACATTTCACTACCGGAATGCCCTATAAAACACTTTTACACCATTTTTTCTTTTTACTTTTTAAACAGTTACAATATTTGTTCTTTCTGTTTTATTGAAGGACATTCACAACCGGACATGCCCTATAAACAACTTTTTACACAATGATTCCCATTACAATTTGTAGGAAAGATATACACAAATGTATGCAAAAGGATTAATATCACACAATATGAACTCTGACAGGTTGGCAACATATGCAAGGTCAACGAGGGCAGCACTTAACTGGTTGACACTCCAGACACGAGCCGCCACAACGAAGCCAGAAAAAAGCACATTAATATAAATAAAAAAAATAAGTGGGCACAGTAAATCAGGTGAGCTCACTACAGCATTGTGGGAACCGGATTGGAATTGGGAATGCCAGCAAGAGTTAGGAAAATGAAAGTGCATTAGCCCGACGAACGGAAAGGATAGATCTAGCGCATCATTCTCCCCAAAAGTTTTCAAAACAAGGATGCAACATCCGTCAGACCAAGAGAACTTTTTGAATTCAATTCCCATCCGCTTCTCCATCATGGGCCTATAAACCGTTCTCAGTGCAACAAGCTGACCGTTTTCTTCATTCCTTGCCAGCCATTACTCGTGGTCGTAATTGGGGGTGAAGGTATATTTTGCGAGTGCGAGTCGCGAGTTGCGAATTGCGAGTTGCGCGTGCGAGTTGGCGAGTTTGCGAGTTACGAGTGGAGTTGCGAGTTCTGAATGGTGAGTTGCGAGTTGTGAGTTTTCATGACTGCGAGTGGATTTTTGACGAGTTGAAATATGCGAGTTTAGCCGAGTTCCTCGGATTTGCGAGTTGCAATATGTAAAGCTTTATTTCTATTTTTGTTTTACTACTCTCAACATGTAAACAAGTGAAAATTTTACTCCCAACAAAGAGTGAAATTCTTGTAAAATTTTTTTCCACTCCAATATGAGAGTTTTTGTCTTAAATCGTGTGAATTTCCACTCAAAAAGAGTAAAAATCACTCAAAAAGAGTGGTTTTCCACTCATTTTCGTGTTGTCCTTCCATTTAAATCCTACAAACGAGTTGGAAATCCACCCTTTTGGAGTGATTTTTTTTTTTTTTTTTAAAAATTTGTTCTTTTTTAAGTACAAAAACAAACTCACTGAGAGTGGTTTACAAGAGGTTCACTCTTTTGGTAGTGAAATTTCACTCGTTCTGCATTTAGAGAGATGAAAATTTAGCTTATACAATAATACAAAATGAACTGGTTGCTTGTTATTTTGCATTTTGTTGTTGATAATGTCATATCATTTGTTACATTTTTTTGCCTTTTTCATTTAGGTATAACTGCATAATTATACCCTTTTGCACTAGTCTGCATCCTGTGCTTTCTTCTGTTAACAAAATAAGGCAAGATACAAAGACATTGTAGGTGTGAAGGGTAAAATGTACTTATGCCTAATTTGAAGTGCATGTTCTTTCCGTAGTCATGCAAAAATTGTCGTTTCACTAATTTAGAAACAGCCGTGGTCAAAAGGTATTGCGATTTTGATTTTTAAAACATTAAATCTTGCCATCTTTTTTCTCCTTTGTCCTACCAGCTACATACTCTGATTTAACCCTAACCATGCCCCAAGTAATATGTGACTCCCAATCCTAACCCTATTTTTTTTAAGAGTGCCCCCAATTTTCAAAAGGGTGAGTTGCAGTTGTGTTTGTAATTGTATAGTAAGCTAGGTATGCGAATAACTCTATGAAAAAATGTGATTTGTCATAGTGCCACCTAACGCAAATGACCTTAATACTTGACTTGCCTGAACTGATAAGAATGGGATTTTTACACCCATACGTGTAGGAAGCTGGAAATGCGGCTGATTCAGAGATTTCACGATGAGGGCACACTCATTTTCAAATAAATCATGTTTTGCATATTCATAATGGTTGTCCATATAATAATCACTGTGTGAAAAAATAAATTAAGCTCAAATCAAAGTCTTTCATAGAGAAAATCCCAACTTTGTTATAAAATTGCGGATCCGGAAATTTTTTATCACGGTATCCATGGCACTCTTATACTGTGCATTAAATGGTTACTGCATGAAACGAAACATCCGATTCATCCCTAAACTGGAATAAGGATTTTACATACTATCTTTCACTTTTTTAGCTGATCTTATTTTACTTTTGAAAAAAGAAATATTATTCAAATCTCTGACTGAGTCAGCCTTTAAGGTAGGAAGACGCAAAGGGATCACGTTGTCCTGTGTGGTCTGTTGTCTTTGTCCTGTTGTTGTCTGTTGATGTCTGTTGTTGAACGAAAAGGGTTAACATTTTCCCTCTTAATATCCGCATACTTCAATGGATTTAAACCAAACTGAATCATAGCTTGCAAACATGGGCTACTCATTGCGGATGAGTCAACTGTCCATACCAAGGTCCAAAGGTCATGTAAGGTCAATTAGTAAATAGGCAGAAAGTAAAAATTGACTGCAATTAAAAGTTGAAAATTCAATTGGAACCATAACTTGAGGATAGGTGCGGTTTTAGATCCCTCATTTTTGTGAGGTCAAAAGGTCACTGCCAAGGTCAAAGGTCATATGAGGCAGGTCTTACAAACCGCAACGGCGAACAGACGACACATGAGGACGATTGTATTTTTTTCCTTGGCCTAAATGAAGCTCCTGTTTGTTCTTTAGGTAGTGATCATTTTGCGTGCAAAATATATTGGTCTTATTTCAAAGACTTTTTGTACTCATTTCAGAAAGAATCAACAACCTACTAACTAACTCTAAACCTAAATCAAATGAAAAAGGAACATGTTGGATGCCTAAATAAGCTCTTACACTGATATGTGTTGCGTCTCGCCATATGTACTTTCGTCCTCCATCTTGTTATGGGAGGAGGTCGCCTCACCGCATGTGCTAGTCAACGCACGGTAAACGCTTCTGCAGTCTTCTGATTGGCCATTGACCCGCCCCGTGTTCAACCCATGTGATTTTCGCAATGGATATACAAGCTCAACTCAGTAATTTACCAACCATTTACCTCGACTCTATTGTAAAGCGGCGGACATCTGAGGACTACACGGGGGCCGGGTAACGAGAGATTCTTAGTTCAATTAGAAAAGTCTTGGTAAAGTTTGATGAAGAAATCAAAAGGGAATTGCGTAGATAGAAAACAGCTTCATTAGATATGACTGGGCGCGCCGAAGAAGAAACAAAGAGTAACTTGAAAAGAACGGTCAAGCTACACTGACGAACAGAAGAAACAACCAATGCTAACTTGAAAACCCTGAATGAGGAAGGTAAACAACTAAAAGCAGATAGAAAACAGGAGATGCCGAAAAAATTGCTTAATCTAAGCGACAAATGTGAGAAAGAAACTAACTGATACGGTCAAAAACATTTGGACACGGAAAGGCGACCGCCTCTGAGGGGTTTCTAGCGGGATAATCTTAGATTCTAATATCCCCGAACACCCGAATGAAAACTGGAAGAAACAAGTCTGAAGTACTCCGTGATTGTGTTCCAAAAGACTGGACTGAACGGGATTTAATACGAGCACATCGTCTTGGTACCAAAAACGACGTTAGGGGACAACCACACCGATCATCGTTAATGTGCTCATTGGGAGGACCAAAATGTTGGTTCTAAGATCGCGGGATGAGCTGCGAAATTCTGGAGTCAAAATTGCAACGGACTTAACCAGGCGGCAACGCGATACTTTGAAAACGAGTGAACACAAAAACGGGAAAGATGTTACTTCAAAGGACACAAACTAGATTCCTGAGGACAATGCTCACGCTATCTCCGACTCCGAAGATGATAGTCAAATTTTCCACACCAACTCCGCGACACGATAGCCGACCGCCAAGAGGCCAGCGTGAAAAGTTACTCCAAAAGCTTAGGGAGGAGGTCCAACGTCATGTATTGCCAAAAACTGTTCTGCTATTTGGAAATATAAATGGGGACTGACAACAAAACCTTGGGTCTGAAGGTTAGATAAGGTTATTAAATTTATTAAACTATATGATATTGTTGGTTTTGTTGAGACTTGGTTATATACCGATACTGAATACGCTATGGTATTCCCTGACTTTAAATTAATTCGTTGTTCCGTCCAACAAGCCCAAAAGGGGCCGGATACTCAGGTGGGTGTACTGTTATGATCAAAAAGGAGTTGCCGATGGGGGTGGTAAGCGTATTCTAGAATATGGTCAGGATATGAGATTTTGCTTCTGATATGAGTATTGTATGTTGAGAAAGATATCCTACTTGGATTTTATCTATATCCCCCCTGAAAACTCGACAGTGTCTTTAATGATTATCAATTCTGATCCTTGGTCTCAACTCCGAAGAGTTATCACGAGTATAATGATTATAATGACCCGTATATTTTAATTTTTGGAGACATGATGCCAGAACTAGTGAGAAATGATTTAGTGACAATGATACAATAGATTCATCCCAGTTCCTGATGATTATATAATTGATGATATTTCACCAGTGCGTTCGAAAGATTAAAACGTACCAATTGGGTAGAATTAGAAAGCTTGTGATTTTGATACAACTGGTTTACGCATATTGAATGGTCGTACACATGGTTGATATGAAGGTAAGTTTGACATACATATCTTCATATGTAATAGTGTTGGTTGATTATGCTATTGCGTCTACAAAATTTTTACCACCTAGATGATCTTGGGGGGGAGGAAAAAAAACCCCCAACCCCTGCTCAGACCCCACCCCTATTTCTCCTTCATTTTTCACTCCCCGACCCCGCCTCCCCATTTTCCCTCCCCCTTTCCGAAACTGAGGGTGCCCTCCACCCATTATTCTACTCTCTCCCGCCTCACCGCAGATCATCTTACATTTCCTCCCTATCCATTACACTACCCAAATCCAATCCGTCCGTTGCCGCTCACCTGAATCTGATCAATATGCTTGTAGTCTTGCAGATAATTGCATGCAATACCCAACCAGCTGTTGATGAGCGGAGTAAGTGCACCTTTTCAGACCAATAAAGTACACCTGGAAAAATAGCGCAGAGAGACTCATTCCAACGTTCTGTGCAGAACCGTGGTCATAGCTCTTTTGATAATATGATTCTTGGAGGGTGATGCCTTGAAAGGGTAAAACAAACTTTTGTAATGCTTTTATACACGGGCTGGAAAAACTTATTGAAATGCACGATAACAAGAAATTTAAAATAAAATGAGTCGTTCATGAAATAAACAGGTATGATTATGATAGGGAATGTTAGAAAGTTATATTCGGCAAAAAAGTTTCCTGAAATTTGAATAACATTTCGTAAAGTAATTCGCGTTACGCCTGAGGAATTACGTAGTCCATTAAGAGTGCTTATAGAAAGCTTGTAGACGTAAGAAAAAAAAAATATATGTGTGAACAAGAAGCGTTAATGATTCTATCACCTTAAAAAAAGATTTGTGGAAACAAAATTGCCAAGGTTAAAAAAACCTCTATGCCCGTTGGTATGTTATCAGTGCAAATCAGTGGTTCAATATTTCAGTACTTTATTCACTTTCAACATATCAAATGATGATGTTATTATATGCTTTCAAGCAATTTTTGATGCTAATATTTGAATGAGCCTATCACTGATGATGAAGTTGACAGGGCCTATTTTTCATCTGAAAAATGGTAACAGTGTAGGATTGATGGGAATCCCCGGTGAAAATGTTTAAGTATGTAAGGACATTCTTGTTCCAGTTGCGTTACCAAATATTTTTAAGGAAATTTAAGACAGTTGTAAAATTCGGTCCTGAACTGTGAAAGAGAAAAAGATATCTCATTCCAATTCATAAAAAAGGTTCAACTTATGACCCAAATAATATCGGGCTAATCTCTTCTTTCCAATATTAGTAATTTGTTACTTCTGTTTAAATTACGCCGTATGATAGGCTCAAATGATTTAGGCAATTATTAGTGAAATGCAAGGCCGGTTTTAGGAAGGGTTTTATAGCACCTACAGATCATCTATTTAAAATCATACGGTATTCTAAGTATTTAAGAAAGAAAGGGTGGTAGATTTGTATTGTTGTTTTGTGATTTTCGCAAAGCATCTTGACCTTATTCAAAAGGGAAAAAAACTGTGGTATATTTAAAACAATTGGGGTTAATGGTAAATTTTCTGAGGGTTTGAATAAAATTATTATGATGGTACGTTCTCCGTGTTAGAACTATTGATTGTTGCACAGAGATTTTTGCGAATGCGATTACGGTTTTGAGACAGGGGTTGTAATTTTCACCCAAATTTCATTTTTTATTACCGGTATTGGTATAAACACTTTGCCCAAAATAACATCCGTGGTATCAAATTGATGTAGTTGAATCTCCGGTCTCCTTATGCGGACGATATGTCCTTATGTCAGCATACACCATCAATCTGCAAAACTGTTGACTGCACTGAGCGATTACTGTGAGATGTGGGGTCTTGGAAGTTAATATGGATAAAAACCAAAAGCCTGGTGTTCCGTAATGGTGGTATAGTTAAAAGAAATGAAGAAGTGGACATACAAGAATAGAGTTGTGAGCTTGTCCCTTATACAAACTATTAGGACTTACAATTAGTTCAAGGGAAACGGGTCACGTGGAATTAAGACACTTGAAATCAATCCTCTAAAGGTATTTCAAATTAAAAGTTTATGCAAGAAGAATTGATGAACATTGATGCTATGTTAAAATTGTACTTATTTGAACATTGGTGATGCCCTTATTATTATAGGTTCAGAAGTTTGGGGCCTGATCTGTCAAATTATGAAGTGGTCACACTAAATATTGCAAAAAAAAGTCCTTGGCATCCCCTATTTCAATCTTAAATGATAGTCAATGGGCTTGTTGAATTGGGTCGATATCCTATGGATCAAGGTTTTTACAAGAAATTGCTTCATTGGTAAAATTTTGAGGATGGATCTGAGCGTTTCACACTTACAAGCTATAAATTTTTGGAACGCTTGCGGACGAAAAGGAAAGTAAACAAATGGGTGTCCAAAGTGAGAGGAGATTTTAAATATTTATGGTTTGGGCTTTGTTTGGATAAATCAGAGGTGTTGAAAAATGTCCACAATTACTTGGAATGTGTTTGAAGAAAGGTTGTAAGGATGTTATCTTCAGATTGGAGAGTCAGACAGAATCAATGACCGTCAATTTTATATGAATATTAAGTCAGTTACAAATTGACGGGGTATATTAAAAATGTGGGACAATTTTCAACACAGACGATGTATTACATTAATAAGAACTACTTCTAACAATTTGAATGCAAATAAAGATGATTAACGAGGGCCTTTGACCCCCGAGTGTGCCATTCAATTGGTGGAGGCGAATACCATTTTTGTTTGTACGGCCCCAAGTCTCATTGTTGCGAGAGAATCTATGCATATTCATACTGGCAGAAGCTCCCCTCTTATATGGACAAACGCATTCCCTTTTAGCTACACAAGTCAATCTGTGTAAATCTCGCCAAATTTCTGTATGCTTCATTCTCCATAAGAAAGTCCTCGAGGGGGGACAATACTTTGTAATTATAATTTTTATCAATGGGCCGGTGGCCTACAGGAGTTAATAAAGCATACGGGCGGAAGATTGCCCAGGAAACATGTAAATAAGATCTTTCACTTTGTCCTCAAACTTAAGAATCATAAAACCCATGATAGGCCTGGATACATTGCAGTTCTATGTTTGTGATCCACCTGGCATGTAGACTATTAGTATTTTCTTTATACTGATACCAATCACTGAAGCAAGAGATACAAATTTGTGATGTACGTCCATTTAAAATGCGAAGTCAGCTAACTGCGACAATGAACAAGACATTTACATCCATTGCAACGTGAAACCAATCCAATGCACTTTCCCACTAAGTTACATATGTATGTGTCTCTATGATGCTTCTTTTGACACCAGTTGAACCTCCAAAAAATTCAATAACTATGAGAGCTTTGGGGGGCCAGCACTATCACATTCTCTAAAATTTGTGTCAGAGAAAATAAAATTTGGCTATTATTTTCAGCACCAAAAAATTGTTAGGGTGTTGGATTATGATGATACTAGTATGCGTCAAGGACACACCGGATATGTTGAAATTGTAGTGAATTAATGCTGATATTGATGATTGAAACAGCAGAAACAAATTTTCAAATAGGTGTTTCCGAAAATATTTCACCAAATGTGTTTCAGTTTCTCTACTAATTTGTAGATTGTACAGGGATGATTTTTGGCATGTGTAAGAAAAATAGGAGTAAAATAAATACCAGATAAAATAACTTTTGAGACAACTACAAATACCCCTACCCCCATTAGATTATTTTGAAGGAAATTTGATCTTTACTCAGTCAAGTTCAAGGTTCCATGGCCTGATCGCTAACAGCCTCTTCCCCGAAAGCCCCTAGATTTTACTTGAAGTGTTTCAACAATTTGGTATCATAAATAAAGCCTACTATTTTTCTCATTTTACCCTGTGAAATCTTGGAGCCAAAGGATGTTTGGTTTGGAAAATAAATGAGCGAAAAATGTGCCCCAATTGGTTTACCAATATTAATTTACACAGTACTCTCTGGGGCTTACAACATCCCTTTTAGCACTCGCATCAGAACGGATTGAAATTACGGTATGAAACTTTACTAAGGGGTTTGGAGTTGAAGGTCAATCTATCAGTGAAAACTTCATATCCTTAAAATTAGGCCATCCTCGCTTTAAGAACCCACATGGGTGTCCAGGGGTTGTAGTTTTTTATTATTTTCTGAGCTTTGAGTAGCTTATCCCTTAACTCGTCTCGATCCACACCTCCACTCCTGTTTATTGCACTGTGATATGTGTGTACTAATGAGCATATGCAGGTTTTTTGTTATGGGTGTGTGTTAAGAAACAACACATTTCTTTTATTCTAGTTGTAACATCCCACCCTCTCATACCCCACAACACTCGCCCTCTACTGCAGACCGGTTCTACACCAAAATGACAAGCTTTGCCCATTTGCAAAGGTCATGAGGTTACTAACATCAACTAAGACCAACGCTCATGGGTGCTTTTTGTCGATGAAAAAGATTGAGCTATCCTCTTTGTTCAAGCCAGCTCATTCATCATGTTCATAAATATGCAAATTTAATATCATTTGACACTTGTAGACGTCTTACGAGTATTTGGCTAATAAGTGCACTAAAAGTTGAAACCAGAGGTAAAATAACGCCTTTTTTCAAATTGGTTAATTGGTCAAATACTAAATTAGAATTTTTCAACAAAGTTGTGTAACACAGAACCATTTTAGCTTTCACCTTTAGTATGGATTGGATGTAAATCTCTCGGTGCACCTCCAGGAAGGGTGATATAACAAACACTAGGCCTTTGTTTTTTAGTCACCACAATTGTTGTACAATAGTCATAAGGGTTTATTGCAACTACAATGATGGAACTGAATATCTGATCAATTAACTTTGTATGGTAAATGCTTGTATTTGACAAATATAATGTGAATTAAGGGATGGAACCTTTAATCGGATTAAAATGACTGAGAAAGCAACTCGCAAAAATACTAGGAACTCGCAACTCGTCATGTAACAACTCCGCAAATTTCAAGACTCGCAAAATCCACTCGCAACCGCCATTCAGGAACTCGCAACTAGTACTCGCAACTCTCAACTCGCAAATTCAACTCGCAAAATCCAACTTTTAACTCACAACTCACAACTCGCATTCAAGGACTCGCACCTCGCCAACTCGAACTCGCAAACCTCGTAACTCTTAACTCGCAACTCCGCACTCGCAACTCGCAACTCGCAACTCCCGACTCGCAACTCGCAGATTATCCAAACCGCTCAGAAAGCCACTCTCGACGTTTCAAAAGGCACTTCCCTTCGGAGGAACGGGAGAAAGGCCTGGAACTCTTCAATATCGTCGACCAATCGATGAGGAAATTGAAGAGCAGAAAGAAAGCAACACACGGAAAAGTCAACAAAAACCAAGCCAACTTCGGGAAAAAGTCATTTGAAGAAGTCAGGAAAGGAGAAACAACAAAAAAGCAGCCTTACGGCGGCTAAAACTATAAGCCAAAAATAAAACCAAACGGTCTTTTTTTAAGACCACCAATCTTCCAAAAAAGAAGAGAATAATTTGCTGTCATGTTTTGGCTTGAACAACAAATACACAAATTAAGACTACCCTTTGATATCGCGCTAACAACCCATGGCAAAAACAGAAAGTTCCGTGAACAGAATATTAAAAGGCACACTAAGGACAAAATTAAGTCCCAGAAAAATGCTTTTTAAATTCCCAAAAACCAACAAACAATCATCAGAGGGGTCCAAAAAATTTAAAGGAACTTTGCCACTGGAACAAAAGTTCGTCTTAACCCTCGCAACTAAAATTGTCTCTATGAGATTATCTGTATTCGGAGAGGTGTTGAATTTATGATATCCCCCCCAAAGAACCTAAACAAAATTGCTGGACAGGGAAACTGAATTATTCATGCGTAAAAGCGAATACGTTTTGTTAATGGTCATAAGAAAAAGCCAAAACGAACCAAGTTCAAACAAGCTTCCAATTGGCACCCCCTGTCTGCACCTTGTTTGGACCTAGAAACTACTTGCGACTCCACAAGGTTAGAGCTATCTAAAATTAAAGAATAAAGGCAAGTACACGCTAACTTGACTAAACTGAGCGGTCAAGCCCTCACAAACATTAAGGGACAGACACATTAGTTTTCCAAAAACCGATAAATCACACGTGGCTAGTCCCGTAATCAATCAGGCGGATTACATAAATGAATGTAAACGTGCTGACGGTAACCAATTACACTGAAATCGATGCAGAACTGACATTAGATAACAGTGAAATTGGTTCAAAAACGTCTTAACCCATGTTATGGGAATCGAATGCATTGATAAAAAAATACACACGACTAATATCTCTATCCAAATGAACATAAAATTCGACCTCCAACTTGCTTAACTTTTCCAAAAAATTCACAAAACGGTTTTTCACTGACGCGGACTTTAAACATTGAAAGACCCTAGTCGCAATAAAATGGACCATGTGAAAAATTGGCGAATTTATCGATTTTTTGCTGTCCTCTCGTTCAAAAACACGAAGCACTTATTTGAGAGACACCAAAGACACGATATAAAATAGAGCAGTTTTAAAACTTCCAAACACTGTCGTTGGTGGTCCCACAATAGAAAGGGCTGTATTGAAGATTGATCGACGTGGGGAGTGGGGTGTCACCAATGTGTCTTAAATGAAGTCGAAAAAGAGTTAATAAAGAACTTTTACAGAAGTAAAAATCCAGGAAATATCTTTTCCTAGTCGCTGTCCGTCTAGAGTCTACGAAATGGGGGCCCATCCCTCACATGGAAGCATTATAAAACGTGTTTGCCAGAGAACACTGTTTCTCAGGTTTCACGAGAAACGGCGTAGCTATGGGGCGAAAAAATGCTGCTCCCCAGATCTATGTGATATAATGTTCCATTCTTTTGGAAAAGAAATTTATTTCCTTGAGTGATAAATTTTCAATGAGCTTCGATATCGTGACGACATTCCTATGTTTTGGTTAGGAGATGAAAACGAGTTAGCTAATTTCACCAGTCAAATCACTCCATACCCCCGACTCTGAAATTCCCTGAGTGTCCCAAAAACAGAAATTAAATTCTAGACTTAACTCTTTACAAGGAATGTAAGATTCATAACACGCAGGTTTCAGATATAAGATGTGTTTCAGTAAACCCTTGTGACACATTTCATTCTTTCTAGAGATCGTCCCACCCAAATTCATGCTTTCAGGGCATGAATAAAGGTGAGGTACCGTAGATATTCGAAATTCCAGTTCGAAACAGAATTGACAAAACTTGGATTTCCTTAATCTCAAAATGTGCTCAAAGAGGTAAAGAAAAACAGATATACTCCCGTACCTAGCAGACATATCATACAAACAGAAGAAATGGGGTTTACCTAAGTAAATGTTTTTCGAAAAACACCGACGAAATTCCTCTAGTTTTCTGCACGCATCACTTGTCCCACCAGAAGTAATGCAAAAATTAAAAAGGCACTCACAAGGAATTGGCATTTTATTTCAACATAACCACAATCTGTCGAAATCTTCCCTTGCCCCCTATGTTGGCTTTAGACGTACTCAAAAACCTCGGAGACCGTCCTTTTCTCAGAGCAAAGATAACTCTAAACCAAAATTTCAAACATATCTTTGTCTCCGACCGAGCCCTATAGAGGATGCTAACTCGCAACCGGAATTTGCCCTATTCCTCCTACAACTAAGAGATCTGAATAGCTCTGTTAGAAGTAAACCCTAATTTACATATTTGCCATTTTTTTATGATTTTTGCTTAGAAACTTTCGTGACACTTTAGTTGGCAAAAACTATTTTATTACGTTCTAAATATTAGGACCTTGTAACTATCATTTGGTTAATTTTAGACTACATGTTAGGCCTAATATGAAACCATTATAAACCACGCTTTCACCCGAGCCGCATAGGATTCATTTTAAGACTTTTTTCGTAACAAATTAAAGTAACAAATACTAATTAGGCCTATGTTCGGAACTAGGTTAAATACATGCTTCAAAGAGCATTGTAGTAAGTGCAAAAACTATTTATTGCGTACTGAATATAAGGACCTGTGCTATCATATTGTTATCATGAACTATATGCCTCATATGGAACCATATAAAACTCAGCTCACCCGAGCACGCATATGGATTCCATTTTAGGACTTTTCGTATAAAAATTAAATCACAATAACTAAATAGGCCTATATTCAAGAACGAAATTAAAAATACATGCTTAAAGAGCAAGTTGTAAAAAGTATAGTATCAACCAACAAAACACAAATCCTTTTGTATTTCCACACTTTTCCTCATTATAATGAATCTAACCGGTAAAGCTATACCAACGGCACTCACTATAGTGAAGATTAAATTTCTAATATACACGCTGATGTGCTTGATTCACACATCCAACATGATGTAGAATGTCGAAAAGAATGACAATGAACATGTAATGGGTTCTGTGTATTAAATTAGAGCCTAATTGGGTCACATATCACATCAAGCGACAAAATGGCTGATTAGATTTACAAATACCAATTAATTTGGCTATCGTTAATCGAAACGCGTCCCTACAACAAGCTTATCATGAGTTTCTTAAAACACTAAGAGCTACTAAGGAACCTCTGGTGCTATATTCACATTCGGCCAACGGAATTCTTATTAAAAAAACACGCAAAAAGCCCCCATGTCATGCCTCAGCTATATGCAAAAATAGTTTCTCCTTTAACAAAATATGACTATACACAGTTTCAATAATTTTATAAGGAATAAGCTAGCACCTTTTTGATTTTCTCCACAAAATTTTTCTCATAAGAGTAACTAAACAGCACATTGCGTAACTCTATCACACCCGTGTTAACACCTACAACAAGCTTATCATGAGTTTTCTTAAACACTAAGGAATCTCTGGTGTCTAAATTCACATATCGGCAACGGCATTCTTATGAAAAAACCACACATAAGCCTCCATGTGCACGCTCAGCTATATGCAGAGTAAATAGTTTACTCCTTTAAGCCAAATATTCTATAACATTTTTCAATAAGTGTATAAGGAATAACTAGCACCTTTTTTTGTTTCCTCACAAAAATGTTCCATAGATACTAAACCTCCATGATTGCGTAACTCTATCCACCCCCCTTTAACAAAATTAAAAAATGGCACCTCACATGGAATTGGCCATTTTTATTTTCAAATCAAACCAGCATCTGGCGAAAATCTTCCCTTGCCCCCTATTTTGGCTTTAATATTACTCAAACCTCGGAGAACGTCTTATCAGAGCAAAGAAGACTCTAAACCAAAATTCAAACATAATACTTGTCTCCGACCCCGGCCTAATATGGATGCTAACTCTCAAACCGAAATTTGCCCTATGCCTCCTACACTAAGAGATCCGATAGCTCTGTTAGAAGAAAACCTAATTTTACATATTTGCCATTTTAATTTATGATTTTTATTATTTTACAATATTTTTATAGAGAGTTTTTTTTTACTTTTTTTATTTCTTTCATTTAACGTTTCTGATATAGGACCTGTTACATCATATTGTTATTTTAGACCCTATCATTAATTATAGGCCCCTAATATGAAAACCATATAAACCACGCTCAACCCGAGCACGCATATGGGGATTCATTTTAGGACTTTTTTCGTATACAAATGAAATAACATACTAATAGGCCATGTTCGGTAACTAAATTAAAATACATGCTTTAAAGAAGCATTGTCGTATAGTTGCAAACTATTTTATTGCGTTTGCTGAAGATACGGAGGACCTGTGCTATCATATTGTCATCATGACTATAGGCCTAATATGGAACCATATAAAACCAAGCTCACCCGAGCACGCTTATGGGATTCCCCTTGTTTAACAAAGAAACTTTGTTTCGTAATAAAAATTAATAACAGTACTAAATAAGCCTATATCAGAACGAAACTTAAACATGCTTTAAAGAAGCAATGTAGTATCTTGCCAACCAAAAAAAAACAAATCGGGTTTTTTATTTCCCATACTTTTTCCTCATTATAATTAGCCTAACCGGTTAACTCTAACACGGCACTCACTATAGTGGGAAGATTAAATCTAATATAACACGCCTGTTGTGCTTGAATTCACCGACATCCAACATGATCAGTAGAATGTTCGAAAAGAATATACACTTGGATGTATGTTCTGGTCTTAAATTAGCCTAATTGGGCACATACACAATCAAGCCGAGGACAATGTAGCTGATGAGTTTAACAAAAATACAATTAATTTTGGCTCAGTAGTTTAATCGAAACGCGTCCCTACAACAAGCTTATCATGAGTTTCGTAAAACACTAAGGAATCTCTGGTGTCTATTTTCACATTCGGCCAACCGAATTCTTATGAAAAACCACACATAATCCCTCCATGTGCATGCTCATCTATATGCAGAGAAAAATGTTTAACTGCCTTTAAAAGCAAAATTTTTGACTATACACATTTTTCCAATAAGTTTTATACGGAATAACTAGCACGTTTGTTGATTTCTCCACAAAAATGTTTTCCAATAAGATAACTAAACCGCAGATTGGCGTAACTCTATCACCCCCTTTTAACAACCGGATAAATCACGTGCATAGTCGTAACAATAAAACGGATTTCACAAAATGAAGGTAAACTTGTGCTGACAGGTAACCAATACATTGAAATCGATGCAGAACATGGACATGATACAGTGAAAATTGGTTCAAAAACGGCTTACCCTCATGTTTGGGATCGAAGCATTGATAAAAATCACACGACTATCTCTATCCAAAATGAACATAAATTCGAACTCCAAATTGCTACTTTTTGCCAAAAAGTCACAAAACGGTTTCCAGCTGACGGACTTTCATGGAAGACAACAATAGTCAGCCAATAAAATCGGACCATTTGGAAAATTTGGCGAATTTATCGATTTTCTTTTGTCTGTTGTCCTCTCGTTCCAAAACAAAGCACATAGTTGAGAGACACCAAAGACACGATTAAGAAAAATAGAGCAGTTTTAAAACTTCCACACAATGTCTTTTGGTCACAATAGACTGGTCATTGGAATGTTTCACCATTTTTTCTTCAAATGGAGTCGAAAAGAAGTATAAAGAACTTTTTTACCGAGTATCCAGGAATTATATTTTTCCGAATGCCACCCATCCATCACATGGAAGGATTATTCAAAAGCTTTGTTTTTTGGCATGAAAAACCTGTTTCTCATTCAACGAGAAAAACTATTTGCAAACAACAGCCGTAGCTATGGTACAAAATTGCTCCCCCAGAAACTATTTGATCTAATGTTCCATTTGGGAAAAAGAAATTATTTCCTTGAGTGGTCAAATTTCAAATGGCTTTCGATATCGTTACGACACATTCTTATGTTTTATGGTTTAGGAATAAAAACGAGTTAGCTAATTTCATCAGTCATATCAACTCCATACACCCGACTCTGAATTCACACATGAGTGGTCCAAAAAACAGAAATTAATTTTCTAGACTTAACTCTGTATAAGGATGTAAGATTTCATAACACGCGCGTTCCTAGAATTAAGATGTTTCAGTAAACCTTGTGAACACAATTTTCAATATCTTTTCTAGAAGATTCGTCCCACCCATATTCATGCTTCAGGGCATGATAAGGGGAGGCTATCAGATATAATTCGAATTCCATTTCGACAAAACAGAATATGAGCAAAACTTGATTCTTTCTCTCAAAACTTCTCACAAGAAAGATATAAGAAACACGATATTACTCCGTGCCCTTAGCAGACAATCAATACAACATAAGAAATGTTTCCCTAGAGATGTTGTCGAAAAACAACCAAGCGAAATTCCCTTAGTTTGTTCTGCACGCATCACTTCCCACAAAGAAGTAATTGCAAAAAATTAAAAGGCCCTCACAAGGAATTGGCATTTTAATTTTCCAAATAACCACACTCTGTCGAAAATCTTTCCCTTGCCCCACTATGTTGGCTTTAAATACGTACTCAAAACCTCGGAGAACGTCTTATCAGAGCAAAGATAACTCTAATCCAATTCAAACATCTCTTTGTCCTCCTACCGGCCTAATATAAAGGATGGTCTAACTCTCAAACCGGAATTTGCCCTATGTCTCCTACCACTAAGAAGATCGATAGCTCTGTTTAAAGAAACCTAATTTACATATTTTGCTTTTATTTATGATTTTTCTTACGAACTTCGTGACACTTCAGTGGACAAAACTATTTTATTACGTTTCCGAGATATTAGACCTGTTACTATCATATTGTTTTTTTAGACTATCGATGAAATTATAGGCCTAATATGAACCATCGAACACCACGCGCACCCGAGCAACCATATGGATTCATTTCAGGCCTTTTTTCGTATACAAATTAAATAACACTTTACAATTAAATACATGCTATTACATACATACAACTAAAATTAAATTACATGCTTTAAGTAAGCATTGTATATAGTTTTGCCAAAACTATTTTATTGCGTTCTGAAATATCAGGACTGTTCTATCATATTGTTTCATGACTAATAGGCCCTAATATGGAACCATATAAAACTCAGCTTTCCACCCGAGCACGCATATTGGGTAATTCATTTTAGGACTTTTTTTCGTATCAAATTAAATAACATACTAAATATGCCTATATCAGAACGAAATTAAAAATACATGCTTTCAAGAATCATTGTATATAGTTGGCAACACCAACACAACAAATCTGTTTGTAGTTTCCATACTTATTCCTCCATTATAATGGATTCTAACCGGTTTAAACTATACCACGGCACGCACTATGTGAATATTTAAATCTAATATAACACGCTGTTATGCTTGATTCACACAATCCAACAGATGTTATAATGTCGAAAAGAAATATGAACAATTTGAAACATGTAAGTGGTTCTGTTGTATTAATTAGCCTAAATTGGCACATATCACAATCAAGCCGCGCAAAATGTAGCTATGAGATTAACAAAAATACAATTAATTTGGCCTTATAGTTAATCTAAAACGCGTCCCTACAACAAGCTTATCATGAGTTTCTTTAAAACAACTAAGGATCTCTGGTGTCTATATTCACACTCGTCCCAACGGAATTCTTATTAAAAAAACCACATAAGTCTCCATGTGCCGCTCACTATCTGCAGAGCAAAATTAGTTACTCTTTAAGCAAAATATTGGAACTAATCACAATTTTCAATAAGTTTATAAGGAATACTAGCACTTTTGTGTATCCCACAAAATGTTTCCATCAGTAACTAAAACAGCAGAATTGGCGTAACTCTAATCACCCCCCTTTTTCAATTTTATTTAATTTAAACCAATTAAGAAATTTTATTAAGTTCATCATATTATTAAATTCTAAGTTTTTAGGGTCATGTGTGAACAAGAGAATATTAGTATCATCAGCAATACATAAAGTTGGGAGTTTAGAACATAGGGAAGGTTCCATAATGTATATTCAAAAGAGTAAGTGGTCCTAGGATCGACCCTGAGGACTCCCCACACGTAATGGGAGCCCAAAGCTGGGACAGGTGTTGTT
Source organism: Ophioderma brevispina (assembly GCA_023653785.1). NCBI lineage: Eukaryota > Metazoa > Echinodermata > Ophiuroidea > Amphilepidida > Ophiodermatidae > Ophioderma > Ophioderma brevispina. The sequence continues at coordinate 25,707 of JAMKCH010003161.1, forward strand.
AAAGAGGACGCGTTGACGTCTACCAGAAAGATAACTTCTGATCCAATGTTGTTTGGCAAATCCTCTGATCCATAGTGTTAAGTTTGTGCAAAAGAAATGTTGTGATTCTTTGGTACATCAAAGGCCTTACTTAAATCAAGAAAAGATACCATGTGTGTAGTTTTTTGTCAAAGTTGGTCAGTTATTAAACAATAACGTTCATTAATTGCCAATATGCGTGAATCGTTAGGCCCTAAACCCGATTGCTGTGGAGTCAGAATATTATGATGTTTCGATGAAAATTTTAAAAATACGGCATAAACAATTTTTTCAAGAAGCTTGGATATCGGCTGGTAGAATAGATATAGGCCTGTAAGTTGGGTGAACTCGTGCTCTCTTCCAGCCTTGACAATAGGGACATAACCATTAGCTACTTAAGTAGAGATGGAACAGTACCCGTTGAAGGGAATATTTAATATTTGGCATGACTTGAACCTATTGGGGAGGCTATTTGCTTAAGCATATTGCTGAGTCCCAGAACCGCTGCTCTAACACTGTTCTTCAGCTTAGATGTTATCTCACTAATTTCCTCAGCAGTTGTAGGGGTGATGAAGGGGGAACGTGTAAATTTTTGAACGGAAGCGAGGGGGGGGGGGCCGAAAATATTTGCCGACAAAAAAGTTGAAACCCCCTCCATTTCCCCCCCTTGGCATAAAATAATGACCGCTCCCTTAGTGTTTTTGCGTCGGTGATTGTATATTTCCCCATAATAGCTACGTTACCGTTTCACTCCCCTTTAATGAGTGGTGCATTGGTATACGAGTTTTTGTGAACTGAACAAACCCTTATTTTGTGATAAATCTAGCCATGGTCCCGCTCCTACTTTTTTACATAAATTCGTTAGTTTGAAAAGTCTTATTTTTGTTTTACCAAAAATACCAATTAATTTGACTATAGTTAATCGAAACGCTTCCTACAAACAGCTTACATGCGAGTTCTTAAAACACTACGGAATCTCTGGTGTCTATATTCACCTTCGGCCAACGGAAGTCTTTGAAAAAAACAACACCATAAGCCTCCATGTGCATGCTCAGCTATATGCAGAGAAAATGGTTACTCCGTTAAGCAAAATATTGGACTATACACATTTTCAATAAGTTTATCAGGAATAACTAGCACCTTTTTGTTTCTCCACAAAATGTTCCATAGAAAAAAAAAAGATAACTAAACAGCAGATGCGTAACTCTATCACCCCTTTAACAACCGGATAAATCACGTGGAATAGTCGTAATCAATTTGAAAACGGATTACATAAATGAAGGTAAACTTGTGCTGACAGGTAACCAATACAATGAAATCGATGCAGACATGACATTAGAAACAGTGAAATTGGTTCAAAAAAACGGCTTAACCTCAGTTATGGGATCGAAGCATGATAAAAATACACACGATCTCTCTATCCAAATGAACATAAAATTCGAACTCCAACTTGCTCTTTTGCAAAATTCACAAAACGGTTCCAGCTGACCGGACTTTCATTGGAAGAAATAGTCAGCAATATAAATGACCATGTTCAAAATTGGCGAATTTATCGATTTCTTTGCTGTTCCTCTCCGTTCAAAAAAAGCACTATTTGAGAGACACCAAAGACACCGATAAGAAAAATAGAGCAGTTAAAAACTTCCAAAACACTGTCTTTTGGTCACCAACGATGTATTGGAATGTTCACCATGTTCTTCAAAAGAAGTCGAAAAAGAAGTTATAAAGACTTTTACCGAAGTAAATCCAGGAATTATTTTCCTAGAATGCCAACATCCATCAACATGGAGCATTATTTAAACTGGTTTTTTGCGGCATAGAAACTGTTTCTCCAGTCACGAGAAACCACTATTGGCAAACAACAGGCGTTAGCTATGGGACAAAAATGCTCCCCAGAACATGTGATTAATGTCCATTTCTTTGGAAAAGAAAGTTATTCCTTGAGTGATAAAATTTCATCTTGATATCGTGCCGATACCTTTCTTCGGTTTTGGTTAGGCGATGAAAACAGAGTTAGCTAATTCATCAGTTCAAATCAACTCCATACACCCGACTCTGAAATTCACACCTGGTGGTCAAAAACAAAATTAATTTCTAGACTTAACTCTGTACAAGGATGTAAGAATTGTCATAACACGCAGGTTCTAGAATAAGATGTTTCGTAAACTTGTGGACACAATCAATATCTTTCTAGAGATTCGTCCCACCCATATTCATGCTTCAGGGACTGATTTAAAGGGGAGGCTATCAGATATATTCGAATTCCAGTTCGGAAACAGACTATGAGCAAAACGTGATTTCTTTCTCTCAAAACTTCTCACACGAGGATATCAGAAACAAGATCCTCCGTGCCACCATAGCAGACAGATCATACAACAGAAGCAAATGTTTACCTAGAAGATCGGTTTCGAAAAAACACCCAAGAAATTCCTCTAGTTTTCTGCACGCATCACTTCCAACAAAGAGTAATGCACAAAATTAAAAAGGCACTCAGGAATTGGGCATTTTATTTCAAATAAAACAATCTGTCGAAAAATCTCCCTGGCCCCACTAGTTGGCTTTAATACGTACTCAAAAACCTCGGAGAACGCTTATCAGAGCAAAGATGAACTCTAAAACCAAAATCAAACATATCTTGTCTCCGGACCGGCTCATCTAAAGGATGCTAACTCTCAAACAGGAATTTTTGAACTATGTCTCCATAAGAGATCTGATAGCTCTGTTAGAAGAGGAAAAAACCTAATTTACAGTATTTGAATTTCTTGATGATTTTTTCTTACGAACTTTCGTGGCACTTTAGTGGCAAAAACCATTTTATTACGTTTCTGAAATTTTAGGAACCGTACTATCATATGTATTTTAGACGATCATGATTATCGGCCTAATATGAAACCATATAAAAACCAGCTCACCCGAGCCCGGCATATGGGATTCATTTCAGGACTTTTTCGTATACAATTACAATAAACAATTAAATTAATACATGCTTTACAACATGACAAACTAAATTAAATACATGCTTTAAAGAAGGCCATTGTTAGTATAGTTGCCAAAACTATTTTATTACGTCCTGAATATAAGGGACATGTGTTTACTATCATATGGTTAATCATGACTATAGGCCTAATTGGACCATAAAAAACTAAGCTCACCCGAGCACGAGTATGGGATTCATTTAGGACTTTTTCGTATACAAATTAATAACAGTACTAAATAGGACTATATCAGAACGAACTTAAATACATGCTTTAAACGAAGGGGGGGGGCATTGTAGTATAGTTTACCAACCAACAAAGACAAATCTGTTGTATTTCCATACTTTTCCTCATTATAATTAGTCTAACGGTTAACTATACCACGGCACTCACTATAGTGAAGATTAAATCTAATATAACACGCTGTTGTGCTTCATTCACACATCCAACATGGTGTAGAATGGAAAAGAAATATGACAATTGAACATGTCTGGTTCTGTGTATTAAAAAATAGCTAAATTGGGCCATATCAAAATCAAGCCGAGCAAAATGTAGCTGATGAGATTAACAAAAATACAATTTAATTTGGCTATAGTTAATAGAAACGCGTCCTACAACAGGCTTATCATGAGTTTCTTAAAACACTAAGGAATCTCTGATGTCTATTATTCACATTCGGGCAACGGAATTCTTATGAAAAAAAACACACAGAAAGTCTCCATGTGCATGCTCCGCTATATGCAGAGAAAATAGTTACTCCTTTAAGCAAAAAATGTGACTATACACATTTTCAATAAGTTTATAAGGACTAATAGACCTTTTTGTGTCTCCACAAAATGTTCCAAATGATAACTAAACGAGAAGCTTGGCGAACTATATCACCCCCCTTTGACATTGAGTTAATTTAAACCCATAGAAATTTTATTACGTCATCAAAATTATACTTCTAAAGTTTTTAGGGTCATGATGTGAAAAGAGAATATTAGTCTTCATCAGCAAATAAAAATAAAGTTGGGAGTTTTAGAACCAGAGTGGAAGGTCATTAATGTATAATAAAAAGAGTAGTGGTCCTAGGATCGAGCCCTGAGGAACTCCACACTATGGGAGCAAGCTGGACAAGGTGTTGTTGAAGAGGAGCGTTGAAGTCTACCAGAAAGATAGTATGATCCAATTGTTGGCAAGGCTGATACCATAGTGTTAAGTTTGTGCCAAGAATGTTGTGATTATGGTATCAAAGGCCTTATTTAAATCAAGAAAAGATACCAACTGGTGTGTAGTTTTTTGTCCAAGTTGTCAGTTATTAAACATTAAAGCTCATAATTGCCATAGCGTTGATCGATTAGGCCTAAACCCGAATTGCTGTGGAGTCAGAATATTGAGGTTTTGTTTGATGAATTTAAAAATACGGGCATAAAACCAATTTTTTCAAGAAGCTTGGATATCGCCTGGTAGAATAGTATAGGCCGTGTAGTTGGTGAAATCGTGCTTATCTCCAGCTGAAAAATAGGGATAACATTAGCTACTTTAAGTAGAGATGGAACCAGTACCCGTTGAAAGGGAAAGATAAATAATGGGCGATGACTTGACTAATTGGGAGGATGATTTGCTTAAGCAAAATTATTGGCTGATGTCATCAGAACGTGCTATAAACTGTTCTTCAGCTTAGATGTTAGCTCCTTAATTTCCTCAGCAGTTGTAGGGGTGATGAAGGGGGGAACGTGAAATTTTTGAACGGAAACGAGTGGGGGGGGGCGAAAATATTTGCCGAAAAAAGTGGACACCCTCCATTCCCCCTGGCATAAATATGACCGCTCCTTATGGTTTAATCTGCTTCGGTGATTATTATATTTTCCACGATAATAGCTAAGTAAGTCACTCCCCGTTATGGAGTGGGTCGCATTGTATCCAGTTTTTGAACGGAACAAACCGTATTTTTGAGAAATCTGCCATGGTCCTCTCCTACTTTTTTACATGCACGTTGTTTTGAAAGTCTTATTTGTTTATTCATATAGTTCTAAGCAATTGTTTATTTCAATTTGTAATTACGATGAATTCCGGGCCCAAAGCGCTATGTATATTTTCGTCAATTTTTTTTATTGCATCTTAGCCGAATTTGTCTTTTATTTCTTTGACCAGTTCAAAACCAAAACCAAAAAAAATTTAAATCCTTGAAACCTTACAAAAATGCGGCAAAATGTGATTTTTTAACCACCCTATGAGCACGGGAAGCTGCCAAAAAACCTTTTTTTCTTGGCATACCACGCACAGCATAGCAACGGGAGCAGAACAATTCTGTGGCAAGTTTCATCAGGTATTTCTCTTACCGGGCCGTCATCATCATGGATAACGGGGATATCACGGTTTTGAGGCAGTTTTCCCGGTTGGAGGTGGTTTTATAGCGGATGACCTTGAAACCTATCAGAGATGTAGCTGTGTAACTAAAGGTCCCACCTATAATACAACCTAATACCTTTTTTAATCCTTATAATCAGACAAAACTTGGCTAACATTTGACCACATTTGAATTGTTGTCAAATTTAACCCTGTACTAAATTTACCCCCCTTATTTTTCAAGTTTGCCCCCCATTTCCTAGAGGTTGGACCCAAAATTTTCCTGATTCCGCACATATAACTCTAGAAATCATCTTCAAACCTTTCCCCCAAACTTCTAGAAGGGATTCTCATTTATGCCTTACTATTAGGCAGAATTTTCTGGTTGGAGGTAATAATAATGTCCGTGAGCAGGTCCATAATGCTTATGTAACAAGCTTCTCTGGGGTGGCAAACCTGCCCCCTGCACCTACCCCCCTCGCATGTGAACTCTACTAACCCTCGACACATTACATATTGCCCAGATAAGCCAATATTGAAATTTTATTGGCCCAATAGGCTACATATTGTACCAGATTATTTGGCTCATTGGCCCTAGCATGGGCCAATATGGGCAATACAATAAAGGGCCATAAAGAGCCCACCTTGGCCCAATACTCTGATCAATATTGGACCAATTTTTGCCCAATATGGTTTGTTTCTGCTGGCAATTACTTTGGTGCAGTCTGTCGATTAATCCCATTAAAATCTGCGCACCAATTAGCACTTAATTATTTGCAGTACACTATTTACAATATATAGTGAAGGGAGTTATGCAAACATGTGTGAACATTGGATAATTACCTTTTTCCGGACATGTACATCTTTTGGTGTTACGTATATCTATGTTTTTGAGTTAAATGGTTGTGTTTTACAATTGACTTCCCTAATAAAACTATTTGACAATGATCAACCAAACGCATCATACTGATTATATTAGTGATGAAAAAAATTGCATTTATCACTTCAGAAAATAGAATCGTCAACACCTAACATTTTGCTGAAAAATTGAGAAGTTCTATTTGAGACCAAGCCCCACACTTCACACATCCGACGCATTTGAGGCCCAATTGAAAACCATTTCTCCAATATATGTCAACAAGATAATGCCAAATCTATATTGCCAATGGGGACAAATAATGGCTCGATATTGGTCGACAGCTATGCCAATGCTAATTTTGCCAATGAAACCATATTGGCTCGATATTGGTCGACAAACTAATGCCAATGCTAATTTTCCATGGAAACCCATATTGGCTCGATATTGGTCGACAAGCTAATGCCAATGGCAATTGCCATGGGAAACCCATATTGGCTCGATTATTGTTGACAAAGCTACTGCCAATGCTAATATAATAATAATTTTATAAAGCATAGATTTTAATATAGGCGCCTTATCTATTGGCTCTAAGCGCTTTCACAATGGTCGCTGATCACTGTGCCCAACCATACCATAAACCTTTTCGCATCATTTCAAGAGATGCAGCAGATCGGGATCATCGCTTTCCTCCCTAGCACAAACAATACCTCGAGATAACCATCGTACGCCGGGACCAGCTTCCCAAATATAGCATGGATAAATCGAGACAACCAATCGGTTATTTCTTGTCAGGGAAATTACAAGATAGCTGAAATCTCACAGGGCTCGAACGCACGCCTATATACGCATGGCTGAGCAACACTGGATCGACGGCGTCCTGATTTACTATCTTGTCCCCATATTGCCAATGGGGAACCAATATTGGCTCGATATTGTCGACAAGCTATGCCAATGCTAATTTTTTTGCAATGGGAAACCATATTGGCTCGATATTGGGCGACAAGCTAATGCCAATGCTATTTCCAATGGGAAACCCATATGGGCTTGCTATTGGTCGACAAGCTATGCAAATGCAAATATTGCCAATGTGGACCCATATTGGCTCGATATTGGTCCTACAAGCTAATGCCAATGCCATATTGCCAATGGGAACTCAATATTTGGGCCAATATATGATGTTGTTCCTTGGTAGAGCATCGTCAAGTGTTGCGTATTGTTGCTTAAAAAATCATTGGTCTCATTGGATTCTTGCGTCAGTTATGGTGACCATGTGGTAGTGGTATAGTAAATAGTCAAACTTATTTCGTATTTCAGTAATTATGTCGAAACTGGAAAATGGAAGTTTTTTGTTTTTTTAAAAACACATTAAATAGGCCATTGACTCCCACGTGACCCCTAATATACCTTAATTGAAGATTGTGGACTCTAGGGCCCTGTTGGGTGACCACATATTCAAATAATTATACAAGCCCACTTACTTAATTCGAGACTGCTGGTGTCCCAGGGTTCCCGCAGATCTCGAAAATCATTAACAGTACTTGATTCATCATTATCTGTATCAGTTTTTCGTCAATAGTGAATTGCTGATCCTGAACACAAAAACCTCTTCTGGAAAAAGATAGCAATAAGCACATTAAGAATCATAGATCAATATCATAAGTAGTCAATCTGTTTAAAGGGGGCCAAAGCTTCATTGTTCCGTTCATTATTTCGAAGGTTCTCTAATCCAAAAGTCAAATAAGGCTCGTTAATCCGAAAAGTGAAATAAGGTCGAAAAAATAAGGTTTGTAAATACGGAAATAAAATATGATTCGTAAATCTGAAAATGAAATTAAGGGTAGGGTTAGGGGTTAGAGTTAGTGTTATTATGGTAACGCTTAGGGTTAGAGTTATGGTTAAGGTTAAAGGTGAGGGTTAGGCTTAGGTTGTGAATCAGGTTGAGGTTGGTGTTTGGTTATGGTTAGGGTTAAAGTTAGGGTTTTACCTATATTTTAAATTTTATTTTCGGATTAACGAGGAATTCAATTTATATTCTGATTAAGGAACATTCGAAATAACCAAACTTTAGAATAACGAATCTTCATAATAAGGGGTTAAAAAATAAGTCCTCCCCAAAATTTGTTTTAAAAGGACATTTTGTTCCATAACTTCACTTAGAACTAGATGTTTAGAAAAAAAGTACAAGCCTTTGAAGAGGAAACACTTGTCTCTGCCGCAAAAGTTGCTACTTATCAAAAACAATTTTGGTATCAACACACGCTCCCTTTTTCCAAAAATGACGTTTTCAGAAAACAGTGGCTCGTTGCAGTATTCAAAGGTCTAAATCAACAAATGATCAAATTACAAAAACGATTTCATTTCGTTTCTTTTTATTCATTGCAGTATGAAGTAACTGAGCTTAAATCATTAACACACAGGCAAACATAAACAAGACAAATTGAAGAATGAGGTGACTGCTAAACACAGAAAAAAAAAAATACAAGAAGATAGTTTGTTAAGATGACTTACAGTCGTAATGTTTCATCATTTTTTATTAAAACTTAAATTTTGTTTCTCATTTTATCACTGCAAAAGCTTATGTACAAGGTGTATTTTGGTACAGGCCTAGTCAAAAGTTTTGACACCTGATTGCAGAAAAAAATATTATGTAATGCAGAGTGAATGAATGAGGTATAAACTGCTAAACGCAGAGCGTGAGGGTGAAGTGACCTCTAAAAAATTACATATGAGGTAAACAAAAGCACATAAATCTCTATTTTCCAGTGGTTGGACCAATCAACTGCGAGCAAAATGAAGAAAGTTCGCATTTGGTGAAAATGTGCCAATTTAATTGTGTGAATTTCACCAAGATTTAAACTTTTTCCGCATGTCGCCTGTCTACATGATTTAATGATTTGAAACTTGGATTGCCTTTTATGAACTAGTACGCAGTTACCTTTTAAACATTGGACTTTGATCGGGTGGGGAATGTATCAAACCTGCTGGAAAAAATGTAGGTCCACAAAGTCTACGTGCATTTCATAATAGGCTTTTCACACTAGTCGGGTGATCGATCGGCGTGCTTCTAAGAGATTTGGCCGGAAATTAATGCTCCAGGACCAGCTGCTCCAGGACCTATGCTCATGGAGCATATGGTCGGAGGCAGCTGGTCCTGGGAGAATAGGTCCTGGAGCAGAAAGAATCTGGAAAACTATTGTAAGTCAAATATGATCCAGGAACATATTTGAATACGCAAATGGTCTAGGAAGCGATCGGCGTCGGTAGACTACATCCAGCCACGCAAAGTCAGTATAATACTTCACCACCTTGACACACATCGCTGGTGTGCTTCCACAAATAAACAGGCACACATTGGCCACTAAATGCACTACAAGTCTATTCCCCATGTTGAATTTCCTTGCTCCGTCCGTTCAATTTCACGAGCGGAAAACTCACATTTCTGTGCGGAAAAAGCCAAGGTGACAATTCATATCACTTAAAAGATGGCATAGAATTCAGCATCAAAATGTCAACTACAACACAGCGCCAAAGCCTCAAAAAGAGTATCTAAAGCGGCAGCCATAAATTCCTCCTTTGGAAAACTTTTACATCGTAACTAAGGTCAAGCCCAATTGAATGCAATGGTCGCTGAACTTCTGTGCCCCCTACATCGGAAACGAGCATTAAGACAGTCCAAACTATTCCTTATTTTAATCCTATGATTCCACCAATAATTTGCAAAAAATAAAAAATTGTTGTATTTATCCAAATGGGAGCAACTTTAAAATTTGACCACTGTACAACCGATATTGACCCTTTTTATTGATTTTTTGCGGTTTTTAGCCTATAACCATGAAACTTTAGACTGTAGATATTCACAAACATACCTTTTCCGAATCCTAACGGGTAGGGACACATTAGACTACGGCTACCATGACCCCCCTGCACCCCGGGGATTTTGGAGACAACCATTTTTGTGAAGCTTATACCATAAGCAATTGAATTCAGGTTGTCTGCAAAAATCCCCACCCTGGGTTAAACGGTGAGGGCGCTTTTTCAAAATGGCTGCCAAAATGCAACCACCCCCCTTTGGGAGAGAAGTGCCAACATGCTAGACAACACAAGAACATTCCTAGGCACTGATTTTGGTACAATAGATTAGCTATGGTCCTCCTCTTTCCATTGATACCAAAATGAGTACCAACATGCCTGGCATTGACGTCACAATGACGTCATAAAGTTCGCATGTTAGCACAATTGTCAATTCCATAGACACACATAGGGGAAATTCAATTTTTCACCAAAAATGTTAGGAATATCCAATTTTCATGCGGTTTTGGCTCTACTCGATGGAAAATGACTAGTTTTATAATTGAGAGCATTTTAGTACTATAATAATGCTTTGAGTCGCTAAAATTGCGAAATATCAATTTTCCACCCCATATTCAGTATATGTATTTTCATACTTTCATCAACATATGACGTCATAGTGACGTCATAATGGGGATGTTGGCATTATTTTTGATACCAATGGAAAGAAGAACTTTCAGCTACCCTGTGTACCAAATTTCCAGGAATCGGATGTTCAGTAACGAAAATCACGGGGGGGGGGGGGGGGGGGGTTGGGAGTTTGTTACAAAAATGGCTCAGGTTAGACGTGGTTAGTCAAAAAACGTGGACAAGTATTGTGATGCAGCCTTCTAAGCCTTCCTTGGAAGATCGAACGAGGTGCCAGAGCACTTGTATGAGGGATTTGCTGAGGATGCACATCCAGAGAGCCAATTTACAAGCCCTGATTTGGTACCAGGCAGATGTGGCAGAGCCAGAACTTCCTCCACCAGATGATCAAGGTTGGAAGTTAAATGACGGTGCATTAGATACAAGTGGCCATCAGGAGAGTTAATGCCACAAGAGTTGTCTGACATAATAGTAGAGGAAGAATAATCTTATACAGAAGAAGACAATTAAGACATGACTCAAGAAGAGGAGGAGGAAAGAAAAGATCAATTCTGATCAAAGGACTGCATTTAAAGCCGTATACCAGGAAACAGCATTGCTTAAAAGATCGCAAATTGAACAATACCAATGGATTATTTAAATTGGAAATTCTTCTTATCATATCCCAACCAGTGGTTGTCAAATGTGATCTAGCCAGAGTGTGGTTCCAATGCCTGGCTTCTTCACTGAATTCTGCAAGGCCCTTGTCTTTGCATTGTTGAACCAACATTGGGCAGACCCAAGAATGTCCAGTGCCCTGATCTGCTTCCAGGTATACATCGGTCCGATTCTGAATCTCAATCAGCTGAGACATCGCCACTCAGCCCACGAGCAGCCAGGCACAGGCAGAAAACGCTCACCAGGCCTCAATACCAATAGATGCCACTTAGTGACCAAGCAAGTCTTTCTTTCCACAAGCCAACTGCCCCCCAAACTCCTTAGAGACTATTTCAAAGTACCCCCGGCTTGCCTAGAAACGACCCCCGGACCTAAGGCGGTCAGCAGGGGCCTCTGTCCAACACGGAAACACGGGCCGCTCTATATGGCTGAGCCATGAAACACTGATTCCTTAACAGTCTATCCGCGCTGGTGTTTTCCCAGCTAAAGTCCGGGAAGCTGCTGTGAAACCCATTCTCAAAAAGCCTTCCCTAGACAAAGAGGTGTCCTGAGCTATCGCCCTGTGTCAAATATTTTCTGCTTGCGTGTCTAAGTTCATGGAGAAAAATTAGTGAGTGCCCAAATAAAGGATCATCTTGTCTCCAATGACTTAAATTAGAAGTTTCAGTCAGCTTACAAAAACGACACAGCACTGAAATCGGCACTTCTGCGTGTCAAAGACCGAGATCCTCAATGCAATTCACTAAACAGAAGGCTATTTGCTATGGTGCTGCTAGATCTTTCTGCCGCTTTTGATACTGTTGATCATGCCATTCTTTTTGATAGTTTACGTGAGTACTTTCAAAATTCACGGTACTACTTCCTACAGTGGATTCGGTCTTAACCTGCGAACCGCTCTTTTTCGTGGCGCATTGGTTGGGATAGCAATTTTCAAACAATCATCAATCTCCCTCTCGGTCTTCCTCAGGGTTCTGTGCTGTGTGGTCGGGCCTCTCTTTTCATAATGTACACATACTGTCTTCGCATCAATCATCCGGAAGCACAATATTGGTTACCACATGTAATGCTGGATGATTTACAAGCTCATTTGACATTTGATCCTAAGATTGAGGGTGATGGCCAAACATGCTGTCAAAAGACCTCTCTCTTTGTATTGATGAAATCAGTGAGTTGATGCGCTGTAACAAACTCAAATTGAATGATGAAAATACCGAATTTTTCATCGCATGTTCATCCTATTACACAAATCGCCTCAAAGATATTACCATCAGGGTCGGGACAGTGGATTTTTCCCCAGTCCTCGGCATTTAGAAACCTTGGTGTCGTATTTGATCAGACAATGTCTATTACTGAACATGTAAAGGTCATATTAGTCTTTTAACTTTCACCTTCGCATATTTAACCGGATCCGCCGCTTAAACACATTTGAGAGTTGTCATCATCTCGTCCTTTCACTGATTTTATCTCGCCTTGACTATGCCAATTCACTTTGTATGGAATGTCTGCAGAGATCGTAGTAACTTCAGATTTTGCTTAATAGAGCAGCCAGGCTTGTGTTCAGATCTGATATAAGGACACCAGCCTCAACTCACTCCCTAAAGAGTTCCATTGGCTACCAATTAGTGAGGGCGCGGTGTCTTTAAGCTATCTTCTTACTTACAAGGGCAATTCCGGACAATTGCCATCTACTTGTCCCGAATACCTCTCCTTTGTATATTCCCGGCAGGCCAGGATTGCGTTCTGCAGATGACCAGACGCTCCTCACCTCACTGTTTTCCCCAGCCCAAAAGGGTCAGTGGGTGACAGGCTTTCAGCAATGCGGGCCCCTAGCCTATGGAACTCTTTTGCCAATCTCCTGTTCGCCCCCAATTTCCATTGTTACTTTTAAGAAGCTCTAAAATTTCATCTATTTCCTAAGATTGATTGTGTGCTAACTGTGTTTTTTTGTTATTGCCTCACATGATATTTAATATGCATCTGTTTTTATTTTTATTTTAATAGTTTGGATGTTCGACTTATCTCATAGTAAGACAACAGGTATTGTAAAAGATGAACCATGTTTTTTAGGCTAAAATATAAATAGTTAATACTCTCTCTTTTGTAAAGCGCTTTGACCTTGTTTTGAGAAGCCGCTATATCAAATGCCGTTTGTATTATAACAGATACTTGGCAAGCTATGCTCAGCATGCATGCTGCTGCAGGATAAGTTGGAGTTTTCCGCCGGAGCTGGCCGAAGAACCTCGCGACAAGCCGCCAGGAGGCATCCAACGTCGGGTCAAGCTTCTGGGCTGACCCTTCCCATTTTACAGGGCAGCATTACTCCACACTTTTATGAGCAGCACGGGGCAAGCTCCGTCGATCTCAGCGCATTTGAGGCATACAGGGGTAATGGGGAAAAAGCCCCTGGTGGGGGGGGTTCAGGGCAGAGACCCAGAAAGCTCTTGAGTTAAACATGTTCGAGTGCTTTTGGAGAGGGGTTTGTCCTTATCTTGAAGCAGATGAACTATGTTGAACGTTGCGGTGTCCAGCGGCGGAGCCCCCAGAAGCTCTTGGGTTTTAGCATGTTTCCTCGCATCCGGAGAGCTCTCAATTATCTCACACTCATGAGCAGATAACTATACTGCCCCTGGCGTGGTGTAGAGTTCGGAGCCCGTGGAAGCTCTTCAGTTAAATAGCATGTTTGGTGCTTTCGAAGAGCTCTCAGTTTATCTCATTATCTTGAAGCCGCTGGACTCTGCTGAAACACTGGCAGGGGTCCGGGGCGGAGCCCCAGGAGCCGCTAGGATTGTAGCATGTTTCAGCGCATCCGGAGAGCTCTCGGTATCTCATCATCATGAAAGAAGATGAATATACTGCCCCTAGCGGGGTCTAGGGTTCAGGGCCGTGGAAGCTCTTGAGTTAAATGCATGTTTTGAGTGCCTTCGGAGAATCCAGTGATCTCACTATCTTGAAGCAGATGAACTATTACCGCCTCTGTGACAATAACGACAAAAATAAACAATGGTATTTTTTTTTCTTTTTCTTTTCCGCCGAAATATCATTTCAGCGCCCCTGCGGTGGTGTTGGGGCATATGTCCCCCCCCTTGCCCTCTCCCTAGCTACACCACTGCTTACGATGTGGGTCTTAAGAGAGACTGCAGTCCACGGTGACTCTAATACATGACTATCACAGTGCTACAGGGCGCCCAGACCAGGTCATAAAAGGGAACGCCGGGCACGCGCCGCCGCACGCCCTCTCACCCGCGAAGACGGAAAGATACACCTGTGCCCGGATGGTTGTGGCGCTGATGTTCTGATCACAATAAGGGGCGAGCCATCTAAAGGCCTTTTGAGTTCCCTTTGACATCTGCATCCTGTGCACCAGACAAAACGACAGGCTCCAGCACTCTCAGGCCGGTCGCCCGGCACAGATGCCGAACAGGAGAGGCATGAGCAAGCTCCCCCGGGGCATTCCATCCCTGAGCCACATAGACCACAACCAAGCACCTGTGTGTTGAAGTATGTTAGAAATTTCTTAACAACAACACAACTTATGTGGGCGCGTTTGGTTGCGTCACTACGCGTACACTCCTTGCCTGAATCTCTCGCAAGCAGTAGTAAAAAGCTTGTTGCTCACTTGGTGACCATCCGTCACATCAAAGACTCAAGAAACCATCGTTATGCAGTTTTAAGGTTCGTTCGTTCGTTCGGTAATGGTCCACAAGTCATTCGTAATGGCTTGTGGTGGTGTCAGTTTTAAGGTGATCAGTGATTAAGGAGGCTGTGGTTGTGGTCTATTGTATAGTAAGTCATAGACCATTTTTACATAAAGCGCCCTCTATATATACACTTGAAAGGCTAACTACTTCATTTTTAAGTGTTACTTTTACCTCAAAACTAATCCAAACGTGCATGGCAAAGTAATAATTAGGTGACACCGCGCCGGCATTTTGCCTTAAAGACGTATTAAGTGTATAAATACATGGTGTTTCATTGTTTTGGCGGCCATTTTGAAATATGACGCCCCCTAGAGGCAGGTTAAGCATGCCAAAATGTGTTCAACTATTCCTTGGTGTGTTTTGGCGCGACTAAGTAGTCACATAGTGCATGAATTTGGATCAAAAATAAAGATATATGTCAAAAAAGGGCATTAAGTGAATATTGGCCGCCATTTTGAAAAAAGCGCCCTCACTCTTTAACCCTGGATGGGGATTTTTGCAGACAACCTGATTTTGAAGCTATATGTATAAGGTTTCCAAAAATAGTGGTCTCCAAAAATCCCCGGGGGGGTGCAGGGTTTCGGTTATGGGCTCATGACCTACATAATGTGGTATACTTTTCAACATGATTGGATAAATTTAAAAATTTGACCCCTGTACAATCTTTGTCTTGGCCCCTCTCCTTACTTAAGGCACCATTTGCAGCACTTTTTAGGGGTCCCTGTCAGGCTGTCAACATATTTAATCACTCAAACCGTTTGTACTTGTGGATCCATGTTGAAGGAACACTGGCACGTTTCCAGCAAATTTCTTAAAATAGGTCAAATGGGAAAGATCTGGGCTTGCATTTAACACTGAAAAGGATATTACACCAAGGAACGTTAACAAAACCGCCAGTAAATTGACAACCCTTGGGCAATGCGTGTCAAACTATTGATTTGTTGACACCGTTGTAGACAATACTGCTGA
This sequence comes from Ophioderma brevispina, assembly GCA_023653785.1. Taxonomy (NCBI): domain Eukaryota; kingdom Metazoa; phylum Echinodermata; class Ophiuroidea; order Amphilepidida; family Ophiodermatidae; genus Ophioderma; species Ophioderma brevispina. Next base: position 41,651 of record JAMKCH010003161.1, read on the forward strand.
AAAGGTGAAATACTCCATGAAGCTGGTAATTGCATGTGTATCAAAAATAACAAAAGCTCTATTAGTATAGAGTACGACAACCTTGGTTTGATTAAGAGTGTTCAATTGCTAAAGCTAATGAAATCAAAACTTTGCGTTTATTTTTCGAAAGTCCGCTAGAAATGATATATCCCAAGGAGTACCTTAATAGTAAAAAGCAGCTTTGTAAAACAAAGAAAAGCATGTACCAAAATAGTAGACTCATGAATGAATGTAAGGATAAAAAAATGCAGAGGCCTCTAGACCTCTAAACTGCACCCAACTCTATTCAAAGATAATCAAGGGGTTATCGATATGAACACTTTTCCATTTGATGACGATGTAAATGAATTTGATTGTCTCTAAAAAGGGTCCTGATTGCAGGCTACTTAATAATAATATAACTGGATACGACCTTGTAGGTATGGTTGGTGCATTGAAAAACAACAAAGCATTTTTTATTGACGGCATTCCTTCGGAATTTTTAACAGTTATTTCCAGATTTTTCAATCAATTTTAACCTCTGTGCACTTTCCCAATGCATGGTTGGTTGGTTAATTATATCCCATTACACAAAAAGCTGCCACGTCTGACCCTGGTAATTACAGAAGTATATCTTTGCTATGCTAAATATCTTTAGCAAAATATTTACAGGTATTTCAAAGAAAATGTTAACTCAGTGGTGTGAAGTTAATGTATAATTCCTGAATATCAAGCTGCTTTCCGTAAAGAGTATTATTCCACCATTTGACAATGCATTTGTACCCATTTGTACTCATAAGTGTTATTCGAAATGTCTCGGTAAAAACAGGTAAATGTTATTGTTTATTTGTTGATTTTTCAAAGGCTTTTGACTCTGTTTCAAGAGACAAACTGTTATTGAAATTGTTCTCCAATTGGTATCCATGGAAAATATTTTAATGCAAAAATACGTACAACATTGTGTGCTCAGCATGCATAAGATCAATGTAATTGCATCAGCAAATTATTTGCCTGTCCAGTAGGTTTTCGTTAAGGTTGTGCAGCCCGGTGGAATTTTCTATCTTTATTTCCATACTGAAAGATATGGTATTCCAATATAGAGGTAATGGAGTAAAAATCTCTGCTGATGAGGAACTTAAAATTCTCATGTTGGCAGACAATGTTGTTTTGATATCTGTTAATCTTACCGGCTTAAGCCTACATTTTTAAAATATAACGCGCCATTTGCAATTGTAAACTTTCAATGCGATAAATGTCCCTCGATGGTAAAGCGATTGTTCTCCAAAGAATATCGCCGTAATAGACACGATCAAAATGATCAATTAACGATTTATATATGAGTTTATTACCATTCTTAATAACACTGTCAATATGATTGTGATCGCTAAGATTACGAGAAATATGGACCTCAAGATACTTGTACGTGTCAACTTCGGAAATATAACGATCATCTAATAGCTTCTAATCTCCATAATTTCTTATCAGTACGTTTCCCCACATTTAACACATTAGGCTTATCATAATTAAAGTGTCACGTTTCGTTAAAAATCTCTTTTGCAGTATATTTACAATTGAACAGGTATAACAAGTCTAAATACTTAATTAGGCCAAGAAAAAAAAAACAAGTTTGTCTCAGAAGATCGCGCGCATTATGTTTAAAATTGATTTTTGACCGCATATTTTTTTTGAGGTTTTACTCATTTTTTTAAATTTTTTTGGTTTACAAAAATTTCAGAAACAAAATGAACATTTGCCCGCGAAGCGGCCGAAAAATTGAAAAAAAGTGGGCCAAAAATGCATTAAAAAAAAACGCATTTCGCATTAGCATTTTTCTAAAAAAAAAAAAAATCCGCATTTCGCATTAGCATTTTTCCACATTTTTCTGAGACAAACTTTTTTTTTGGCCTTACATTTTGAATATTGCCATTTAAAAGGCCAAGGCCATTGTGTAAAGGTCACATTACATATCATTCTTTCCTCCGGGATCTAACCATTTCATTAATTCCATGGATATAGTTATCAAACTTTGTAAGTAAGTATAGCATTCCGTATTAGTTTAACCATAAAAATGGGATGGCTGGATTGGGTTGTTCCATATCTCAGTTTCATTCTTTCCTAATTCATGTTTTCATTTCTCAGCATTCCAGTTGCTTAGGTTTTAGTCTTTAGTCATCAGGGTTAGAGGCACCTGAGCCCTGAGATGATCAGTGACCCTGATACCAGCAACATCGACCCGCGTGGACATACAGCGGTTTGGTGCAGTGGCGTAGCCAGCTTTTTTCGGGGGGGGGGGGGGCAAAGGGAGGGGGCACATGTATTTTCAGGGTGCGAGGCGGGCAAGGCAGATCAATTAAAATTTGTTAGCATAGTATATGGCCTACACTCCAAAATATGTAGAGTAAAACTTGTTGACTAAAGCTTAGTCATTGTTGGGTAAACTATACTCAGCTTTCTGTAAGGTTTACTCAACTTTGACTAAGATTTTACTCAACATTAAGAGCTGTGACATTTTTACTCAACATGATAAAATAATTTTTACAGTGTATGTAAATCACTAATTTTTCAGGGGGGTGCAAGATTCCCCACAGGGGGGAAGCTCGCCCCCCTGCGCCCCCCCCCCCCCCTCTGGGTACGCCACTGGTTGGTGGTTGGTGGCACGAGTATATCCCCATATGATATACAGTATGGGTGGCAGCTGGACCAAATGCTGAACCCTTTCCTTTATATATATCCTTCTAGGCCTCTAGGCCTCTATTCCATCTGAGTAGGGTAGCGGAACCCGTGTTGGAAACAACACAGCAGATTATCATGTTTTGAGGGTCCAAATGTTGAAAATATTGGATCCGAAACATTATAATCATAAAATTGGGTGATTTACGCCAAATTTATTGGAATCTCGCGATACGTATTTATAAAATATTGGGCGAGACGCACTCATAGCTCGACCAATAAATTTGGCTCAATCGATCCAATTTTATAAGACCGTCGATTTAGCCTGTCCACTTCATCCCGTATCATCTCCGTCTCCTTGTCTGTCTTTGTCCATTGGATATACATGTGCCTGGACGAGCCTGGACGCTGCTCCAACTTTCCCTCATTGTAAACCAACTCATACGCAAGTCATAACATGCAGCCATTCTTTTTGAGGATTTTTATCCATTTGAATTTACTTTGTCTTGTCGGATCGCATCTTCATCCCTAATGGACGAACACGACACGAACCCTTTAAAAACGTTTTATAGGATGAATTAAATTAATTTACGGTCGGTCGTACAGATAAAATATATCAATCTGGAATGGATGGGGTTTAATTTAGAGATACAGACCAGGCTACCATCATAATTACAAAACTACCAAGACACACCCGTCTGCTGCTTGCAAAAAAAAATAATTGCTCAAATTTAACTGAAAGCCTCGTTAGGGTAGCGAATTCGTTGTCTCAGGTAGGATTCATGTGACCGGTGATAGCAGCTGTTAGTTTTATCTTGGGGCTTTCACCTTTTTCATCCCTGAGATTTAGTGAGATTGCAACACCAAAAGGTCAATGCCAGGGGGGTCAACGGTTTTGAGATCTAAGTTGTTCAAAGAGTAAATAAACACACACGCATCAACTATCGTACTTGGTATTCACAAAAACAGCCATTTGGGAGGCTCAGAAAATAACCACTGACCTGAAAAAAGACAAATTGGACTGGAGCAACTTTTATTTAGTCTCCAGGGGTCCGTTCACGAAAGTGGCCGTACGACAGTCGTAGCCCCTTTCTATCGCAGCTTTTGCGTAAAGTTCACATTTACGAATTGACGGCGTTCCCGAAACTTAGTATGCAATTAAGATTTTCTTCAAAACTTACGAAAAATCTACGTCTTTCGTAACTAGCACGTAAGCTTTTTCCACGACTGTTCATGCGTCCTGAAACTTAAAATTAGTCGCAGGGATATGTACAGTTACGCGAATTCTACGTTACTCAGAGTTGACGTAGATTGCCATATAACGATACAAGTTTGATAACATGGGACATATGGAAGAGGCTAGTCTTCGTGCTTTATTAGAAAAGGGGATTGAGGCGTTTGAGATGATTTGTAGGAGATTATTCCAACCATCTTGGACATGTTCGAGCCGGGGTCACTTTGTGTATGGGTTGATGTGAGGGTATGGGGAGGGGTGTGTGTGTGCATGGGGGTGTATGTGTGTGTTTTGGTCGGTGTTTTTTTCGCTCAGTGTCACATGACGATTTTAACACTACTTTAAATAATTATGTAGGCCTATAATCTCTTGTCGAATTTTCGTCACAAGGGTGCAAAACCCAAGATTTCTTTTTTAAAATAAAAGAGATGGCTTCATTGTGGCGTGCAAACCTCATATGTAGGGGCATGTCTCCAAAAGACATCCGAGTTTTCAGCACATTACCGTTACTTCCAAAGTTGATTGATCCCCTTCCCCCAAGTTGATTAGTTAGGGAAAGTGATAATGAAGTACAGCATTCTAAAATTGTGAAAACTTATATAAAAAAGGATAGGGTTATTTTCCATTAAGTGAGGGAATAGTACCTGTTGTTTCTGTACTGTAGGCCTAGGATAAAAACAACAACACAACATGCGTTATATGTACGCTTAAAGGGCACTGCGTCAGATTTAAGGGTATTGAGAAAAGTTCTCTTGTATTATTATTATTACACCTGCTTACCGACCTGCCTTGACATTGGAAAGAAAAGTAAACACTATTTGTGAGGTGTGTTTGCTAAAAAGGTTCAAATGCTTAAAATTTTACCGTCTACAGAATAACTGCTCTTATGCATGAATATATTGACACACACAATTATATTAGTCAGTTATCAATGAAGACGAAAATAGGCCTATACCATATTGTGTCCTTTTGAAAAAAATATAAATTATACGCGAATGTCATCAGTGTATGAAGAAGTGGGATCATCAATTCGATATGAGCAGCTGTAGCATCATTGGTTACAGCCAGGGCAAAAGTATAAACCTAGAACCTGCTTGCTAAAAGTAAACATTTAGAATAATTTGTGTATGTAGGTTTCAGACCCACGTGCCACTATCAAGTAATTATTTTTCCATTGCACAAACACATATCTTAAATCTGCATTTTGAGATACAAAAAATATCAGGTCACCATAAAAAAAAAAGATTATATACTTGATCCATATTTCAAGACCCAGATCTTTCATGCCGGGATTTGACCTACATGGAACTCTTGTTATATAGGCCTATGTTGTAATTGATGAGAAAAACTTTTAAATACGAGGCATGTGCAAAGCATGTTAGTATTTATTGATCTTGCAGATAAAGTAATAAATTAAACAGTTATGGTACCTGCAGGATAGTAAAACACGACATTGACTTTTAAATTATATTTTATAATAAAAGGACCCACCCGAATTCCCCCGATTTTTTAATAAAAAAAGTAACAAAATAGAAGTTATTACATCTAAATTGGTCAAAGGAATGAAAATAATCAGCTCTCCCTCGCAGAGATATAACTAAATGAAATAGATACAGTTACTATAATAAAACATTTCTATACTAAACTAATAAATTAATAACCGTGATGAAAAAGTGAAGCACAGGAGCTACATGAAGCAAATAAAAATATCTTGAAGTCGTTTAAACACACACACGCGCGCGAACAAAAAAAATGAAACGAATCAAAACCAATTGATCGACAATCAAGCGAACCCTGTCCGAGGTTTTGTAATACTTGTTTAGTTGCATGATACCACAATAAAAATTCATTCCTAGCTGATGATCATAGGGGAATGGGTAACATCGCAAACGTGTCTCAGACTTTTACACCCAGACAGGCCCAATTTTAATCCCAATCAACGAATGGAATGACCTTTAAAACGGCTTAGTTTATGTTAAAGTAAGATTGTCGTAGGTTTACTGGATTAGAAAATTCACTTGCGACCATTAAGTATACTGCTCAGGAATGCTACTACCATGCTCGTAACCAAAATCTTAAGCCATTCATAAGACGAACTTTACGTTCATAGTGTCGGGAACGGACCCCTGGTCGGCCCCCAAAATGTAATGCACGCCTCCGCTCATGCAAAACAAATTCCAAAGGTAAGGTTCTATTTTTTGCCCTGCTACCCCCCCCCCCCCTTTGTGATGCCAAGTATTTAATGTAATTGTCAATTGACATTTACGCTCTTTTTCATGCAAAACAAATTAACATAGACGGGGTATAGGTAAGGTACAGCTTGATCCGAAAGTGATGGATGGGGGGTGGCAACCACCCCCTTCGGGAGAGAAGTACTAACACGCCTAGTCCTACGACATAGGAATATCACAGACACTTGATTTAGGTACCAATCGATAGATATAGTCCTCCTGTTTCCATTGATACAAAAATGAGCAACAACATGCCTAGCATTACATTTGCACATCAACAAAATTGTCAATTCCCATAGATACACCGTGTAGAATAGAGGAAAGTTTTTTTTTCGGCAAAAAAGTTAGGATTAAAAATCCCATTATAGAATGGAGGGAAAAAGATCTTCGAGGCGTGCTTACAAAATTTATCATTTACCAAAACCCACTTGCTTTTACCAATCAGATCCATGCATCAAATCGTTTAACTGCCATCATGTCTATAGCAAATTTTCAAATGATAGTTGTCCTAGCCATATGATCTCGTCATGTGACCATAAAAGCACAATTTAAGTACATTTCCAACACTTAAATACCTGCGGTAAATGTATGCACATTGCCGTACATCTTAAAGGTGCAGTTCGTTATTCCAGCACCTTCAGATTTGTTCATTGTTCACTAGACGTCCTTTAAAAGCTTATTCACAAAATTTGAGTTAATCCCGATCTTGCGGTTTTGTGTTATGAGCATTTGCCCGTTTTCCACGGTCCCATAGGCCACTGTGCTGAAAAAAAAAAAAAAAAAAAATTAAGCTCGAAAATGTCTATGTGTCTCAAACGAAGGAATTTTGTACTAGAATAATTATTATCGGGGATCCCCGATAATAATACAACGGCTGCTGGAAACGGCCTTCCAATGTGAAATAGACGGGAAATAGCGCCATGTACATGTCTACGCTCATCCATTAGTTGTTTTAATAGTTCAGGCAAGCCAAGTTAGAGGTTATTTTCTCGAGGTGGCACTATTTCATCATGGACGGACATAAACGTAGCATTTCCAGCTCTGCCGTTAAGTCCAATCTGGGATCCCAATTCTAATTACAAAATCGCTTATTTTGTGATAAATACGCATTTTTTAGCATTCTCATTCGCAGGAATAGTTTCCTAGACAATTACCAACGTAACTGTGCAAAAATATCAAATTTTGAAAATTGAGGGCGCTCTTCAAAAAATGTGCTAATATTGCTTTAAGTACATTTCCAACACTTAAATACCTACGGTAAATGTATGCACATTGCCGTACATCTTAAAGGTGCAGTTCGTTATTCCAGCACCTTCCAGCATTCCGATTTGTTCATTGTTCACTAGACGTCCTTTAAAAGCTTATTCACAAAATTTGAGTTAATCCCGATCTTGCGGTTTTGTGTTATGAGCATTTGCCCGTTTTCCACGGTCCCATAGGCCACTGTGCTGTAATTTCTGCCCGTTTACGGACAGAAAATACAAAATTTAGAATTTCTTAAAGATACGGCCGAGTTTGCACGGAAAAATTAGGTTCACATGGATTACTAATGTTGACGGTTCACATGATATTAAAATCTCAACTTTTTTTTTAGGTAAGTCGAGGGGACGAGGCTGTGGATCACGAAATGGCCCCTTTAAACTCTTGGGTAATTTAAAGCTCTAATTCCAAAGTAACCCTGTTGCTTCACCCTGTTGGTTCAGGAAAATTTCAGTAACAAATAATCACATTGCAAGTACACCCTAGTAATTAAGGTAACAACTATAAGTCCAAGATGAGTAGGCCTACATTGTAAGTACAAAGTAAGTTAAAGACTGACTCAGAGATTTCCCGATGAGGGCGTACTCAATTTTCAAACAAATCGTGTTTTTGCATGTACATAATGCTTGTCCATATACTAATCATTGTGTGAAATAACTCAGCTCAGATCGAAGTCCTTCATATAGAAAATCACAATTTTGTTATAAAATTTCAGATCCAAAATTTTTGTTTTACACGGTATCCTATGGCACTGTTATACTGTGCATAAATGATTACTGCATGAAAACGGAAAATCCGATTCATCTCTAACTTTGGAATTGAACATTTTAGGTGACTACCTTTAGTTCTAGATGACTATTTTTAATTTCTACTCAAAATACTTATATTTCGAAATATCTGAGTCAGCCTTTAATGAAAACTTGATGGGAGATAGAAATAAGTAGATTTTCAAGTACATCTAGAATGTACTTACGTTGTGCTTATTACCAAAATAAGTACACAATAAGCACACTATAAGTACAATGTAAGCACATTTAGAAAGTACTTGTATTTTACCTGGGAAATCTTTGAAATATTGGTGTCAGCTTAACCAAAATGCATTACGCTTCAATTTAAACAGCTGCCGTTAACACCAACCCTAAGTGTTAAAGTTCTTTTTGCCAAAGTACACCATACATTAGAACGAATATTAAAATAGTGGTATAAAAGAAATGCAGAAAACATTCAAATTCCGTGAAACAAATTGGCATTTCATGGTTTATACTCGTTCTCCGACCTTCATTTTTTAAAGCCTATTTACACTACCTAACGTTATCTGAAATTTATTTTCTCAAAGAGGAAATCAGCATTTTGTAATTTAATACCGTATAATGTTTAACATGTTCAATTTCATACACGTCGCTCAACAAAAAATCTCACAAACATCTAAAATTGATAATTTGTAACCGCACAAAAATCAAACACACAACATTTCAAATGTAAAAAACAGGCCTAGATTATACACACAAGCGCAAGCCCTACTATACAGAAAGACTAATTAGTATTACCAGCAAGCATGACCCAAAAGCGGCTATTATAACAATGATGACGAATAACAACTTGTCATGTCTTGGGTGCACTCCTTGATTCCGATATCTGGATCCTAAATCTTACTGGCAAATGAATCTCGTAAGACCAGCTCATATCCAGCAAGTTGAACTTAGCAGAGTATCCTCTTCACTTTGTCAAGACCCAAAGTTTTAAAAGTGCAAGTGTGCGTGTCGTTAAGTTGATTGTCAAATTCATGAAATACAAATTCCTACTAGGGGAAGTAATTATACTAAGGGCCGCCATCCAAAATATTTATCGTTTCTGTTGCGTCTCTTCAAAAGTGAGGAGGGAGAGATTGTTTTTTATCTAGTTTGTAGTTTGTTTTGATTTGCTTTTTTCATTTGTTTTTATTTGTTTGTTTTGTTTTTCGTTTTTTGTTATTGTTTTGTTTTGTGTTGTAATTCTTTCGCTTTTGTTTTTTATGTTATCTTTTGCATCACCAATACTTCTATTTTTGGACATGACGAACGAGGAGGCTCTTTCTTAAAAAAAAATTACGTGTGTATGGGTTTGTTAATCTCGATTGTGTATTTGTGTTGGACTGTAAAAAGTAAATAATGTAGAGGGACATCATGTCATGAAACAAAAAATTACATAAATTAAAGGACCCTAACTGAAATCACTTCCACGAGTTGAAAACAATTTGGTGTTTACATTCGTGTAAAACAGTAAAAACAAGGAGAGTTCAGGGGGGAGGTGGCAGTTTGTGCAATTCCTGGAACAGAAAGCAAGGTTTACACATCCCTGACAGAATTTACAGTGTATCTAGCATGTTTTGCGATACAATTTCAAAAGGCATTCACACCCGGATTAGGCATTGTAACTTATAGGCTTAGTAAGATATTGATTGTGCAAGTGAAGATGGATTAGCCGTGGATTAGCACATTACAATAGCAATGGTCTGCAGTGAGCTGGATGACCACCTGCTTTTCAAGTTTGGTAACTGTGCATGTAATTCCAGCATCCTTGTTCCAGAAATGCCACAAACTGCCACCTCCCTCTGGAACTCTTCCTGTTTTACGTTTTTTTACGAATGTAAACAAATTGTTTTCAACTCGTGGAAGTCATTTCAAGTAGGGATCCTTTTCATTATGTCATTTTTCATCCATTATGTCCCTTTAAATTTAGACTTATAATTCATACCTCCTTTTGCTTGAGTGTTGCTCCTCGCATGAGCGTTAGATGCCAATCTAACGTGAACTTGTTGTCTAACGTTAGATCGTGTCCACAACGTTAGATTTTATCCGCAGGGCGGGGTTTGATCAACTTAACGCTATCCACATGCCGTTAGTCATATCTACAGCGTTAGATTTTCATCCAAGTCGCGTTAACCCTTGTCTCGGGGGCCAGGTAGAAGAAACTAGTCTTATTTCCAGTCTTGGGTGATGGCCGACGGCACTACACACACAACGCCCCCCCGCTATGAATTGCCGTCTAATCTGCCGTGAAGGTTTATCAAATCCCACCACCACAATCTTGAACAAGGCTAATAAAAATAATTGTTTTTGTTGTTGTATGCGCGCTGCAAATAGGGCTAGACAATGATTTGATCAAGATGGCATGCGTGTTCCGCATTGTGCCGAAATACCAAGACACAAATAAGTATGTAAATCATGTAAATACGGCTGTGTTTCAAACAAATGTGGCACCAAAGTACGTGAATGTTAAAATTTCTTTGATAGAATGGTTTAGGTCATATTTTGAATGATTTGGATGATTGTCTTGTCACAAATAAAGTAAAAAAAAACTAAAAAAAACTGTCGTTTACACCTATTGTAATGATTTAATTTTACAGGTACTCACATTACGACCATGTCGGACGGAATTTCAACCAACACAAATATATTATCAGCATGACGAACAATTCAGATAATTTTAATTAAAAATTACCTTTTGATATAAAGTTGACACTTTACATGAATGATTTAAGCATGTTTTTTTTTTTTAAAAAAGGTGTGTTTTCAAGAGTTTTTAAAATTCCCAGGAGAAAGAAATAATAGAAAAATTAAACAAAAAAAAATTCCGTCCGACATGTCAAAAATTCTAAAGTTTTATAAAAAAAACAAAATAAAATTTCAATAAAATGTTCTGTTCAAGTATCCATGAATTTAATGAAGTATTAGATGGAGTGATTGTTTTTTAAAGTCTAGCTTTATTTTATTAGAGTAAAAAAAAAAGGGCAAGTTTTTTTTTCCGTCCGCATGTTATTTAATCCGTCCGACATGTAATGTTAATCCGTCCGACATATGGTTTAAACAAACGAGAGCTCTTAAAGTTTTCTTTTGGGGCCATTTCAAGTTGCATTACACATGGATCATTTAAGAACAATAAGCTGTACCCAGCCAAAGTGGCAAATCATCAATTTCCTCCATAAGAATTCACCCGGAAACAGTCTGAAAAACAAATTTTTCAACTTTTTTTGCCACTTTTGGTGGGACAAAGCTGTTGAATTTGGTCAGACGGTTGAACCTCTTTCTTTTCTTGGTCTCTTTGACTGGCAAATGAAATTATTTTATGAAGACTTTTGACTAAATGAAGAAATAGAACAATTAAGGTTTTTGTAGAGGACAAACTATCATCATAGCAACAGGTTTTTTACAAGAAATAGTTACACATTTTTTTTTAAAATGCAACATGTGGAAGACGGAAGCATGTCGGACGAAATTTTACAGATTTCATTGCATACACTACCCAAATTTTGTAATTATTTTAATGCTTTACATTTGAAGCTAACAATGTTAGACCAAATGCCAAAGCAATTAATTTTCAAACCAGACTACTGATGGTGCCAGTTTTCTGTTTTCTATTACAAATCATGGTCGGACGGAAACAGGCATGTGTCGGACGGAATTTTGACATGTTTTTGCTGCACAAATGAACAAAAAGCACTTAACAGTCTGATATATACCAATACTAATAGCTAATATCCGAAGTTACTACAGTACCAAAATAAATACACACAAGAGCAGAGTCGATTAAAATGTCACATTTCCATTCCGTCCAACATGCTCGATTCCGTCCGACATGCTCCCTTTGAAGAGGGCGCTTTAAGAAGATCGATGGTTTAAAATTAACATTTTGTACTCTTTTGGAGTCGGTGATTTGTTGTTTCATTATCCCTGGTAAAAGAATAATTTTCCTTTTTAATTTCGATAGAATAGCATAAACATAACATTTCGTAGAGAACCCTATTTCTATCGATTCCGTCCGACATGAAGGTTTTTTCAGCGATGGAAAAGGAATCTCCAGGACTATTTTAGAATTTATATGATGATTTTTAGTAGGAGGGTACAGTATCCATAGATATGAGAAAGGATTGAGCAACTCATTTGTCCTAGGTCAAAATTACCCAGCTATTTGTTCTATCAAATTCCGTCCGACATGCTTACAATCATTTTGAAACACAAGCCATACCGGGTACGTGCCGACTTTCCCTCCGATCGAACTCAAAAGTACCGGGCATGATTACGGCAGGCAGAGAAGGGAAGTGAAACAGAAGGTGTCTTTGGGTGGCTTGAGTAGGAGCCTTTGCAGTGCAGGTAAGACAGCGTTTTCGTTTTCTCTCGACATAAACACAATGAAAGTATGATCATGATAAAAATGATGATTGGTGATTGTGACTGTTGCGCCAAGAACTGGGACTGTGCACTATCCCAATAGGTATAGACCACACACGCCATAATAAGAAGTCATATCAATGAAATTCCCACGGGATCTGACTGAGGTGGATGGAGCAAAAAGTTTTCATCTCATTTTCAGGTATGATAAAAAGCCTGCAAAAATTACTTGCAATACCAGGGTTAATGGAAACATGTCAATCTCGGTCAGTTCGTAGTGGGTGTTATTTTTGTTAGTACTTGGTACGTTTCAGGTTAAAGAGGGAATGCCTTTTTAAATGCAGCGGGAAAGTGACAAAGAACTCTCCTGGAACTTAAGGGGACCAATAGATGAGCAGCTAAACAAAAAAAAAAAATGTCAAGACAATCAAGAGGCTCTAAAGAAATATTTAAATCTAAAGACATGTCTGTGTCCGTTGTAAGGAGAAGTATTATCCTGCCAAAGCCATTTTAAGATAAGATCCATAAAAAAATGTTCAAAGTATTAAAGGTACCGGACAGATATAGATCTGGTTCTAGGAGAGCTTTCAATCATTATCCGTAGATTTACGGAGAGTGATAGGAGAGCATTGCTGTAGCACCTTAAAAAGGCAGTCCCTGGTTAAGAGTCACTGGTGGGACTAGCTACATGCACTTGTGTATCATGTGTATGGGCAATAACAGGAAGTGATATAAATTCATGGTTAGCTAGAATGATTTGTGATGTACTGTCATGACAGGCTGTGCACTTGTGTATAGTCCATACATGTCCTGGTTGGTGTATGGTCCATGTCGTGGACTAGCCTCATGCCTCAGGGCATACTCTCTGTTCATTTTCAAGTTCAAGGGTGACGTACGTCTTGCAACTCTGCATTCCTCTAACATTTCGCCTTTATTTGCTTGCATAAATTGTGAGGTTATGGCACACATTTATAGGACAAGAAAACTAACACACGCATTGACACTAGTCTTTGTGCGCATGTGTAAAAATGCCACTGTTTTAAGCCAGTCATGCCAGTGCGTGCAGTTTTATGGTGTAACAATAACATCATCATATTTGGAAATTAAAAAAATTCTACCACAGGAAATCGAAGTGTCAAATTTGTACTTTTCCCATCGACGTGTGGTTTGAAAAGTAACAAC